>OVAV01002527.1:5847-16648 GCA_900406375.1 Iberis amara
AAAAAAAAAAAACATATTAGTGACACAAAAAATGAAATGTGAAAAAAAAAATTGGTCAAACTAAAAAAAAACAAGTTCTCCCGGAAAAAGAAAAAAGGTGTAGGAAAAAATATAAAAAGGACAATATAATACTCCCTCCGTTTCATATTAGTATTTGTTTTGCTTAAAAGCGCGCATATTAAGATAATTTTTTCTTTTTCTACATTTTTTTTTACTTTTTCACTTTTTTGTCTCTACATTTAGTTAGAGCAATGATTATTATGGATTAAAGAAAAATTAAAAAGACAAGAAAATGATTTTTAAAATATTTTATTTTAACTTTTTAAGTAAAAGTTTTGACTTTTTGTCTTGGTTTTTGAAAACAACTTATATTGTGAAACAAAATAAACCCTTCAAAACAACTACTAATATGAAACGGAGGGAGTATATATTGTATATTGTTAGAGGAGAGAGAAGAATATAGGAGGAGTAGATGATAGTTTCTTAATTATATAGTATATTGTTGTCATTTGTTCATATTACCCTTTATTATAAACCTTAGTTAAATTTTTTTATGAATAACAATTCTAATCGTATCGTTTGATTTCAGAATTCCAAAGCCTATAACACAAATCCTGATTTATATTTGAACCAATAATTTTACACACCATTAATTAAGTAACCTTGAATTCTAAAATGTTCCAAGATAATTGGAGTGGTTCTAAGAGATGATAAGATTACTAAATACGTTTTTTTTTTTGTCATGATAACATGAAGCTTAACATATACTGATTATACATTAATACATAGTTTTTTCACATACACATTTGGAAAAATCGACATAAGAAAAAAAAAAAAAAGAATTCTCAAAAATACCACCAAAAACTATGTTTATTCCAAAAATATCATACACTCCTAAAAGTTCCAAAAATACCATCATTTTTCTCAAAAATACCACAAAAATATTTTTGTTCTAAAAATATCACAAAATTTGAAATAAATTTAAAACATCAAATTTAAACTCTAAAACTCTAAAACTCCAAAACCAAACCCTATCCCTTCAAAACTAAACCTTAAACTCTAATTAGTGAATCTAAACCTAAAATTTTAAATTCTAAACCCTTACAATCCACTTTTTATTTTATGGTATTTTTGGAATATTTAGAAATGTGTGGTATTTTTGGAATTTTTAAAAGTGGATGGTATTTCTGAAATTTGAACTTCTTTATAATTATAAGGAAGAGGAGACGATAAAATGAAATTTCAAACATTTCTTTGAGATTATTCTTATGTTCTCTATAGATGACCGTGTTCACTTTTTCTGCTTTCCATAAGGAAATCTCCAACGACAAATCTTAGCTTCACATCATCGTCACCGGATTCAAAACTCCGGCGTTCGTCTCTCCACCCTCCGTAGCTGCCTATTTCGGTTTCTGCTCAGATCTCATATAGTGGCTCCCTTCTCCTTCTTCTTCTTCTTCCAGATCTCTTACTTTGAATCTGTTACTCGATCTTGATTCGCGGAGAGCTTTTGCAAGTATGGAGGCGATAGATGAGTTGTCTCAGCTCTCAGATTCCATGAAACAAGCGGCGTCTCTGCTCGCTGACGAAGATCCCGACGAGAAATCTTCTTCTAGGCGCACGGCCACTTTCCTCAACGTCGTAGCCCTAGGAAATGTTGTGAGTTCCTTGCTCTCTTTCTCACTTGGATGTGTTTAGGCGTGAGTTGGTTTTATGCTTTGTTTGAGTGTTGATGCTGGATGAGATTTCGTGGATCTTTTGGATCTCGATTAGGGTTTTCGAATTGTCTTGGAAACTTAAGTTTTGTTAGGAAGCTTTCATCGTTTGGAGCTTGTATTGTGTTTTTTGTTAATTTGTGGATATAAGTTATATTTTTCTAAATCCGAGAGCCACTGATGCATGAGAAACAAGCTGCAATGTATTTTGATATTTGTCACTGTAAGAGATACGATCTAATTTTTTTGCTAATAATTTCACAAAAATTGTCTTAAGTAGAAAATCTTATAGGTTTACTTGTCAGATCCTCCTCTATTTTCTGTTCAAATTCGTTTTTAATTATACATTCAGTTGCTTAAATTTGTTGCTTGTTGAAAGGTTGAAGAAGAAATTGTTTCATAGAGGTAGTAATAATATGGTTGTCTGGAAATTATAATGGTTTACAGACCTAATGTCTCTTTGCATACTGAATCAGGGAGCTGGAAAGTCTGCAGTTTTAAACAGTCTACTTGGGCATCCGGTCCTGGTAAGTTGTATCAAGTTTATGGGAGTTTGTCATGGTCATTGTTGGCTCATACCTTTATTTAATGTAGTACTGAACTCTGGTTGTGTCTGCTATACTTACTATGGACAGCCAACAGGTGAGAATGGTGCTACACGGGCTCCTATAGTAATTGAGTTGAGCAGGGAGAGTTCTTTGAACAGCAAGGCAATTATTTTGCAAATCGACAACAAATCTCAACAAGTTTCGGCGAGTAAGTCTCCCTCTATGAACATTTGCAGTTTGTCAGTGGTTCAGTGCTATGTGAGGCTGTTTGCATGTATGATGTAATGCACTCGATCATTGTTCTCTAATATCACTAATTCACTGTTTTGTTCTACATGTGTATATTGTAGGTGCTCTGAGAAAATCTCTACAAGATAGACTTAGCAAAGGAGCCTCAGGGAAGAATCGTGATGAAATACACTTACAACTTCGTACCAGCACAGGTATGTCCTTTCTTGGATGAATGGATATTCCTTTGATATAAGTGCACTGGTCAGTTGTAATATGTTGCACTTGTCACCTGTATAGTGTATATATAATCTGAAATGCCCTAGTCTAGAGCTCAATGCTTTAAGTTGGTGGGTATCAGATAATAAATCTAGTGGAGATTTAAAATAAATAGTACTCGTTTTAATATCAGTGATGACATTTGACCTGTATCTTCTGAGTGTCAGATTTCTTTGATCATCATAAGATTCATAACATATTACGTTTACCTTATGTTTCAGCTCCACCACTCAAATTAATTGATCTGCCTGGACTGGACCAGAGAATTGTGGACGATTCGATGGTAGGCCTTTATCATGTCCTTGATCCACCTGTCAACCACGAAGCATTTTTCTTTTAAACTGAATTACCACTTGAAATGCTTAAATGGATTCATTATAATGTCCGTCCTTCTTGAAATTATTGATTTTTCTTGAATCTCTTTGCAAGATTGCTGAATATGCGCAACACAATGATGCCATACTGCTGGTTATATTGCCTGCTAGCCAGGCATCTGAAGTTTCTTCATCCCGAGCCCTGAAGACTGCGAAGGAGTATGATCCAGAGAGTGCGTACATCAATTTTTTGATCCATCTTTTCTTATATTGTTAATATTCTTTTTTTAATAATAAAAATTGTTGCTTACTAGCCAATCATCACTTTAGTTTGCTTAAAATACTCATTAGCCATCATTACTCCTCCTTGCTTATAGGCACTAGGACAATAGGCATTATCAGCAAAATTGACCAGGCAGCAGAGAACTCAAAAGCCCTTGCAGCTGTGCAGGCTCTTCTTTCAAATCAGGGACCTCCAAAAACAACTGACATTCCATGGGTTGCTCTTATTGGCCAATCCGTTTCAATTGCGTCAGCACAGTCTGGAAGTGGTGAGAACTCCTTAGAAACTGCATGGCGTGCTGAGAGCGAAAGTCTGAAGTCCATTCTAACTGGGGCTCCACAAAGCAAGCTTGGCAGAATTGCCTTGGTGGACACCCTTGCTAGTCAGATTCGTAGCAGAATGAAGCTCAGGCTTCCAAGTATCTTGTCTGGGTATTGCTTTTCTCCATGCATTTACTTTCTATATGAATGTCATGACGTGAAAGTTCAACCATTTGTTTCACCTATTAATCTACTAGGATAGTCAAGGAGATACTTAAATCTGGGCGTCAGATAGGCAAATGATTCTTATTTCCGGTGCTGTTCTATAGTCTCTTATACTGACAAAGATACCAATGTTTCTTTAGCGTCAGTGACCTAGATTTCGGAGCTTTATCCACAGTAATAGTTTATATCATTCAGGTGTAGAAAGCTTGCCTAGTGATTTTTAATGAGAGACTGAGAGTGTAGAGTCATTATAGAAATAATAATGTTTCCAATCTGAATTTACTAGATTAAAAGGCTAACTTCAGACCCTATATAGAATTTGTAAATGAGAAGGAACAATATTGAATATAAATTGTTAATCATTGATACTGTGAAGTAGTTAATAGTTACTTTGGATAAATTCCCTACTACGTTCTAGGTCAATACTTATTTTTGGGTAACGATAAGTCTATCTTGCAAGTTGAACGTTTTATGCTCAGCTTTTTACCTCTCCCAGTGTGGAATTGCTGTCTTTCTTTGGCTTTACTTACTGTGGCATTGGTTATTTAAACTCATATGACCTTCAAATTCTGTATACAGGCTCCAGGGTAAGTCTCAAATAGTGCAGGATGAGCTAGCAAGGCTTGGTGAACAACTAGTTAATAGTGCTGAAGGTACAAGGGCTATAGCTTTGGAACTTTGCCGTGAGTTTGAAGACAAATTTCTTCTCCACTTGGCTGGTGGTGAAGTAAGTACTTTTCCTACATAAGTAAGCTAGATTTTAGATGAAAATTCAAGAACATAGTGAAAGAGAGAAACTGTCTAAATATCGGCAATCGGCCATTTCAGACTTCATTCTAGTGTAGTTCTTGCTAACACGTTAGGTAAGTTCACATTATATTGTTAGGAATCTTTTGAATCTGATAGTGGAGGTTTATTATACATTTTTTATACTCGACAATTTTAATTCATGAGCTGAAGCCCTTTCCAGCTGGTCAATGTTTTCCTTAACAAGTTACTTTGTTCAGGGAAGTGGTTGGAAAGTTGTTGCAAGCTTTGAAGGAAATTTCCCCAAACGTATCAAGGAGCTTCCATTAGACAGACATTTTGACTTGAACAATGTTAAAAGGGTGGGTGTCTGCTTCAATCCTAAAATTTTCTGTATAAGTTAAATTTTGAGACTGGACTTGACAGAACCATCTTTAAATTTATCAGGTTGTTTTGGAGGCAGATGGTTATCAACCTTATCTTATATCTCCAGAGAAAGGGTTGAGATCGCTAATAAAGATTGTGCTTGAGTTGGCTAAAGACCCGGCCCGTCTTTGTGTTGATGAGGTGTGCCTATTTATATATTTTTTTAGTTACATGCAGTAGGATCAAATTCTAGGGATGTACTGCATTATGAACCGGTCATGGCTAGTTGTACTTTGACACTTCAATTCTTCTGGCTGTTGTTGAGAGTTTCACAATTTTCTTTGGTTCGAGTGAACTTATCTGTTGATTTAATTCTTAATATACATCTTGATTTGTATTTCGTCTTATCTCTCTGTTGTGCTAACATGGCCTTAAATTTTGATTAGGTTCACCGAGTTCTTGTTGACATAGTTTCAGCCTCTGCAAATGCTACACCTGGACTTGGGAGATATCCTCCTTTTAAGCGAGAGGTAATAATGTTTTTTGAGGCTTTGTTCAATGGCATTTTATCTATTTGATTATAGTTGTTCCTTCCTAACTAATCATCAGCCAGGTTGTAGCTATAGCAAGTGCAGCACTTGATGGTTTCAAGAATGAAGCCAAGAAAATGGTGGTTGCTCTAGTTGATATGGAACGCGCTTTTGTACCACCTCAACATTTCATCCGTCTTGTGCAAAGGAGGTATAATGGCTTTTCCTTCTCTGTGTTTTTATTTTGTGTTCTTGATTGTTGTATATTCAGACTTTTACTCTTTAACCATTGTGGGTGAAAATTGTTGAATCCTATAGTTTCTTTTGACTTCCTTTTGCATGTTTGTTTGTGAATTGAAACTCATTTCTCGCTTTCTGACGATGTATTGCATTGGCTTCATCAGAATGGAAAGGCAACGTCGTGAGGAAGAGCTGAAAGGACGATCTTCTAAGAAGGGACAAGATGCAGAGCAGTCTATGTTAAGCAGGGTGTGTTTTCATTCTAAATCAGTTTGGGTCTACGTAGTGGCAAATGCTTATACTGGTTTATATCATTTTACAAGAAAGTACTTGATATAAAAATTCTCATACCTGCATGTATATCAGGCTACTAGTCCTCTGCCTGATGGGTCAACAGCTGGTGGTAGCTTGAAACCAATGAAAGACAAAATGAGTCCGGATGGCAAAGAAACACCAGAGGTCTCTGGTTTGAAAACAGCGGGACCTGAGGGGGAGATAACAGCAGGTTATTATCTAAATGCATGCTTTCTTTACGTCTTTTTCGTCTTTATCACTCAAGCCTTGATAAAAGCAACTTCCTAGGTAGATAACATATAAATTACTCTTTCCCGTAGGGTACTTAATGAAGAAAAGTGAAAAAACAAATGGATGGAGTAGGCGATGGTTTGTTCTTAATGAGAAAACTGGAAAGGTTAGCATTTTGAGCCTATATCCTTTAGGTGTTGATCCAAATAACTGCAAAAGAGAAAGTATTGTGTTCACTATGATCACTTACTGACTTTGTCATTTACCCTTTTTAGCTTGGCTATACCAAAAAGCAAGAAGAAAGGAACTTCCGTGGCACTATAACTTTGGAGGTACCATTCTCTTCCTATGGAGAATCACACCTTTTCTTGTTTTTTAACTTTACTTTCTCACTAACTTTGTTAAATCACTCAGGAATGCACGATCGAAGAATTATCTGAGGAAGAAGTAGAAAAGCCAAAGAGCTTGAAAGACAAAAAGGCAAACGGACCTGACTCAAAAGGACCAAGCCTGATATTCAAATTAACCTGCAAGGTTCCCTATAAGACCGTATTAAAAGGTAGTAAATCAATCATTAAAAGAGTTCAAACTTTGTAATCACCTATGCACTCATAAACCTTTTATGTTGCAGCTCACAATTCCATTGTCCTTAAGGCTGAGAGTGTAGTCGATAAGAATGAGTGGATGAATAAGTTGCAAAAGGTTATCCAGGCTCGAGGAGGTCAAGTGGGAAGTGCTTCCATGAGACAGAGTCTTTCAGATGGTTCACTTGTGAGTCACTCATGACCAACTTTTACGCTTAATTTTTATCTTACTCTCCTTCATTCTATATTTATGTTTGGCTATTGTTTAGATTCATATAGTGGTTACTTATGGCTTCTTTGTCTTGTCTGTAATTCAGGATAAGATGGTTAGGAAACCCATTGACCCAGAAGAGGAACTCCGGTGGATGTCCCAAGAAGTAAGAGGCTACGTCGAAGCTGTTCTTAACAGTCTTGCAGCCAATGTTCCAAAGGTGGATTATGCTTATTCTAAAGCTCCAAGCTCTCTTGTCCATCGCTTTTCTTTTACATATATTCCTCGGTTATGCTACTAACCAAATTTAATATCAACAGGCTGTTGTTCTTTGTCAAGTGGAGAAAGCAAAGGAAGACATGCTTAATCAACTATACAGTTCTATTAGGTTTGATATCTTTTCCCTTATTATTCCGAATTTCATTGTGGTTGTAGTGTGTGCTTATCTGAGCTCTTTTGTATGTGATCTCTAGTGCTATAGGTAATGAAAGGATCGAGTCATTGATTCAAGAGGATCAGAACGTCAAAAGACGAAGAGAGCGTTACCAGAAACAATCCTCTCTTCTGTCTAAGCTCACTAGACAGCTTAGCATTCACGACAACCGAGCAGCTGCTGCATCAAGTTGGTCCGACAATGGCAGCACTGGTAATTCAAAGCATGATAATAATTTTTCATAGGGTTGGTTTTTGGTTTTGGTATTATTTGGTTTATGAAATAGGGAAACCAAAAATATTGGCCTGGTTTGATATGGTTAGATAACCGGTCATGAGATTTTAAAGGCCGCAATCTAAAATGAAAAAAATGGGCAAGTTTTTAAACTAAAATATTAAAAACAAAAAATGGGCCACAAGCTCGTGCTTAGTATGTTTGGCCTTAGGACCGGCTTAGATTGGGCAGTCTAAAGCAGGCTATTGTGGCTATTAGTTATTAATACTTTTTTTTTTGGGTCAAATAGTTATTAATACTTTATATTATATTTTTGAACTGTGTGACCCACAGAAAGTAGTCCAAGAACCAGTGGAGGAGGTGGTTCAGGGGATGATTGGATGAACGCTTTCAATGCGGCTGCTAATGGACCATCAGACTCATTATCAAGGTACGGGTCAGGTGGTCACAGCCGTCGATACAGTGACCCAGCTCAGAACGGAGATGCAGCATCAGCGGGCCCTAGTAGCAAAAGCCGTACAACCCCAACTCGGCTACCACCAGCACCACCACCGACCGGTTCATCTTACAGGTATTGAAACACGAAAAGGAAAACAAACCCGGAAACTCATCATTCTTATTCTACGGTTTGGGTCCTATGTTCTGGGACCAAGTTACTCTTATTTTTCCAGATTTAAGAAAGGGAATGAATTTTTTGTAGTATTGTTATGCCTTGTTTGTAGATAGATTATTATTATATATTTGCACCTAAAGAGTCGAATGTCTGTTTGAATTTTTGTTATCTTTTATTTGAAGCTTCTTTTTTTGGCATTTATTGTTGTTGGGGAAAGTGTGATTTTTCTTCTTCTTTTTTTTTCTAGTTTTAGAGCATCTTATATTGTAGTTAGGATGGATTTTGTATTTGAAATATTCCTATGAATTTGAACCGTTTGGGTGAATTTCTAAAACCACTATTTTAGGTCTCTTAAAATACATTCACTTCAGCAAAATCTCGGAGCAGTCTAATTATCCCCTTAAAAATCAAAACCACATAAATACAGATCTTTTTAAGTCAGGGAAAATAAAACCTAGCCAGATGAAGAAAAAGCAGAAAAATATAACTGCATCTCTAATTCAATTCTAGAGTCACAAACATGGTGATACGATTCACATCTTCTATCTTAAATTCAATTCCCGACAATTGAGTTCCAACAATAACATCTCAAAACAGAACCTGAGAAATGTTCTAACTTTGGTATCTTTGAACAGTAGACACCATTGTTTTAGGACTTACCAAAGAGGCTGAGAAGAAATCATACATAGCGTTAATGGGAGAGTATCTTTTCAAGAAAGAAATATTGTTGAATCTCTTGAGGTATACTCGGCCAACATGCAGTCTAATGATGTTGAATCCTCCTGACGCAAATGCACCAGACTTCTCTGAATGTCATTGACACCACTTGTTTTTTCTCTTACAAGGCAAAGGAAAGTTATGATCTTTTTCTTACTTATCCCAAGTGTGTTTAATATGGGCTTGACTAGGCGAGGCATCAAGATACTATTGTTTTGCCTTCAGAAAAATGGACAAAGTTGTAAAGACTAATTTTTTTTCTTTTGTGATAAAGAAGAGTTAGATATATGACTTGAGGGTCACGTGGGATAGTTAGGGTGTGTGTACTTTAACTCTTTAAGGATCTGAAGAGATTGCTTTTGAGTGAAGTGAATTGTGATCAAAATCTGTAAGACAAGAGTTTGGAAGAAACAATTTGTAAAGATTTTGATTGATTAATGAAATATGATTTTCTATATATTACCAAATGGTTTATCAGTAACTTGCAATTAGTAACATTTACAGGTTCTTACATTCCTAGTTTTCTACATCTAATTTTATATCTTCGATGAAAGTTGTTTGTTAAAAGCACAAAAGGTGGTCTCTAGACTATAGACCAAATCCGTATGACAAAATTCTAAATACTTATTGTAACTAGGGGTGGGCATATTTCCCGAAACCCGAACCGAACCCGACCCAAAAAAACCCGAACCGAATCCGACTCGAAAACTTCAATTACCTGAATGGGTTTTAGGCTAATGTTTTTCGGGTACCCGACCCAAACCCGACCCAACCCGATACCCGATCGGGTACCCGAAAAACCCGAATTGTTGCATTAAACAAAAAAAAAATACACTTTCCAACTTCAACTTGTATACGAATTTTATGGTGTATGTAGGGGAAAATGTTGTCGATTCAACTTCTTTCCTAAATTCTTATAGCAATTTTATTTTTGTGAATGTTTTTGTGTTGTTATTGGAAGGGATAATGATTTGTGATATCATAAAGCAAAACTTTATATCAACATTTTAACTAATTTTGGGTATTTTTAATAATTTCGGGTACTTTTATATAGATTTAAGGTATTTTAATTAATTTCTGGTACATACAAACCTATTGGCATCCAAAAACTTTCGGGTATAAATCGATTTTCATAGTATTAACCCGACCCGAACCCGAACTCGATATGACCCGACCCGAATCCGACCCAAAAAATTTTGGGTCCTATATGGGTAGTAAACTCATATACCCAAAAAACCCGAACCCGAAATTTTTAACCCGAACCCGGCTCAAAAACCCGAATGCCCACCCCTAATTGTAACCACAGTGTTAATTATTTTTAAAACGTTGAAACGTGGTAAAATTGTCATTTGATTTTGATTTTTCTATTTTCATTAGTCACAAGAAAAACAGCCACTTAATAGGGAGTGCTAGGTGAAACATAGATAATTTAAAATAGCAACCACTTCAATCAAAATAAAGAAGAGCTGGCACTCAGAATTGACCCAAAAAGAAAGAAAAAACAACCATTATACATAATTTGGCTAAATAGCATTATTCAAAAATCTGCTTAAACTATTTTAGGTGTATGATATATATATATATACAATGTGACTTATTCAAACAATGATTTGATTTGATTTAAGGTAATTTGAGTTTTAAATGATTTTAATTGATTTAAAAAAGTTGGTAAAATTAATTTTTGAAAATTCAATCTTACCTAATACCATATGATTTGGGTCTTTGTAAAATTGTATTTTAACTAAAAAT
>OVAV01002528.1:0-11102 GCA_900406375.1 Iberis amara
GAACTTAGGTCGCTGGTGTATATTTGCCTGCCTTTTGTAAATAATGAAATGTTTTCCAATAAAATTACCTATGTAATATTTCAAATATAAATAATGAAATATTTTCCAATAAAATTGGGTCTCATCTGATATTAGCCTAGTCNGATGGGTGTTTGTGGTTGGACGACTTGGGTGAACGGGTCTTTCCCTGAATCCTCGGCTGGCCGGCTATGATCATCCATGTAACACTTCCGGGCCGTCTAGGTCTAACTACTAATTCCTAATCTAGTTCGGGGGTGTTACAACTATTTCATTTGTTACGTCTTCAAATATCATTTTTCGATGTAGGAAATAAGACAGTCGCTGAAAAACTGATTATCGATGCGATTATGTAGTACGGTGTTCCTAATCTTCATTCATGAAAAACATATTTTAACAGTAACAACTGCAACATGAAAATTTAAAATTAACTTCAGAAGCTTATAAACTAAAGGATGAGAACAAAAATTTTCTTTGTTTCAACCATCACCCATACTAGATCTACAAGACTTTAAGATTAGCAAATTTTTCATCGATACAATAAATTACTTATCATTTAATTTTTTAATACTTTACTCTAGTTAGATTTCAAAAAAAAAATTCAATTCTAATATAACAGAAACTAAACGCAAATGTTAATTTTAACAGGGTCAAAATATTAGTCAAAGTAGAATTAATAATATTATATTTATTTTTTGTCACTAATATATTTAATATTTATTGTTAAAACATGATTTTGTAATAAGTGGCGTCAGCTGACCCCACCTTTAGTATATTGCCTCCGCCCATGTTATCCATGCATGCAAAATAGCTTGGTTAGAGTTGAAACTTTACATGCATATTCGATGGAGTTATGAAATTATTTTCCATTACCAGTTATAGATGGTGCCACGCTTTAGGTCCATTAGAAAATCCGGTGAATGAGCTATTCGACGTTATCATTTGACCTGATATATCTTTTCTAGTAAAGAAACTTTTTCAATACACTTATGCACGTACTCAGATACAACTTCAAGGCAGCACAGAAGATTTTACATTACCTTAAAGGTACCATTGGTCAAAACTTGATCTTCTATTCATATGATCCTAATTTACAAGATAAGAGGTTTTGTGATTGTGATTGGGCACAATGCAAGGATACACGTAGATCAGTCACTAGATTTTTTTTTTATCGGGAATTCATTAATTTACAGGAGAACCAAGAAACATCAAGTCGTTTCTTTGTCATATGCAGAAGGAGAATATAGAGCTTTATCTCATGCAGCAAAAGAAATGGTTTGGTTAACTCGAATGTTGGCTGATCTTGGAGCTTCTTCTTCTTCAGTTCCAGTTCTTATTGTTATAATATTGATGCATTACACATTTCCAAGAATCTAGTCTTCCATGAGAGAACAAAGCATATCGAAACTCGATGTCACACTCTGTTCATGAGAAGTTGCTTGTTGCATTATTGAAGACATTACTTGTTTCATACGAGAATCAACTTGCATATTGTCTCACAAAACCACTTTATTCTACTCTTTTTCATACGCTCATATCCAAGATGAGTTTGATAAACATCTTAACACCATCTTGAAGGGAGGTATTAGTGTATAGTTTGTTAAAGTTAGTTTTTTTTTTACGTCAAAGAAATTTTATTATGAACTATTGAATATATCTTCCTGATAAACAGGATACAAGAAGGGAAGACAACGAGATTGAACATCACAAACAATTCAATAAAGTTAAAGCATGTTTTGCTAAAGTATCAGCACATTGGTTACCAAGACGATTTTGATAAACAAAAGAGATAGTAGAGAAGCCGAGTCGCCAAGATTCAATTGCTTCTATATACGCTTGTATCTAAAGATTAGAAACCGATTCCTCTAACGATTTAATCAGAGATGAATTATCACCCTAAAAAATAACATGTCTATAGCCAAGTCCCCAAAGAACTTCAACAGCCTATAAGAGACCGTAAGTTTCACATTCAATCACCGTATGTTTCTTAGCGGTAGTCATCATGCCATAATGCAAGATATGGCCTTCGTTATCCCGGGCTAACCAACCACACCCATCGTTAGACAATCATCTCGTGTAGAGATATCATAATTAACTTTGACAACACCAACAGGAGGTCGACGCCATCTTGGTCGTGATAACAGCTGCAGGTTGGAACCATATGAAGTTGGGTGCTGTAAATCCTGAGTATTCATCCATTCATGAGTATCATGAGTTGTGAACTGAAGTAACCGTTCAATGGACTGTGTTTCATTACAGAAAACAAGGGAATTTATAGCCTTTCATAACCTCCATAAGAGGAAAAAATGGAAATACTTAGCGTCTTCGGGATTATTATTTTGTTGAGGCCGATTCATTAACCAAAGAAGAAGCCCAGTCATACTCAACAACATTGGTGGTTGAGGTCTATCAGTTGGATAAGAGGAAGACCATGCAGCCTTTGCAAATTCACAGGTATATAGGAGATGGAACGTAGACTCTGGAAACTTGCCACATCGAGGGCATTCAATAGGTACATCAATTCGGCGTTTGTGAAGATTAACTCTGGAAGTTATAGCACCCGAAACAGCAGCCCAGAGAAAATGAATTAACTTCGATAGTAAAGGTAGCCGCCATGATTGCGCAGCCAAATCTGGTGATCGAGATAAAGGGGGTGGGCTCAGGTCTTGTAGGTTCCGGATAGCCAGTTGGTAGCCACTTTTAGTAGTAAAAATACCATCTGACGTTGGTTCCCAAACAACATAATCATGCGATGGTATATGAGAAACAAACAGCTGAGTAATTAAATGAATATCATCCGCATGTATCAACTGTCGAAGCTTATGCAAGTCCCAATGATGTGAGCGATGATGAAAAAGCATTGAAACCCGAGTGAATTGATTAATATGAGACAAAACCTGAGCTGGTCGAGGAGGTGTTGTAGGTAACCAAGGATCAATTCCAATTCGTATTGAGTTATCATCACCAACATGATAACGAAAACCTTTCACTAAGAGCTCACGGCCATAGAGCATGAGAGGATACGGTAAGCAGATCCCCATGGGGAAAGTATTTACCTTTAAGTAAGCGATACACAAGGCTCTGTGGTCTATGGTGGAGCTTCCAAAAATGATTTTCCAACAAAGCTTGATTGAATGTCCGATAGTCCTTGAATCCTAAGCCACCAAGAATCTTAGAGACTGATAATCGCTTCCAAGAAATCCAATGGATCTTACGTTTCTCCTTCGTTCCTCCCCACCAGAAACGACAAAGTAGAGAGTTAATCTCATTACATAATTGGAAGGGAAGTTGATAACAGTTCATATAATCAACTGGGAGAGCACTCGCCACAGCTTTGATTAGGATTTCACGACCAACCGGACATAAATACCTCTGTTCCCAGCCTTGAATGCGCATCCTTAAACGTTGTGTAATAGTCCGTAAAGCCTTTGTGCTACAGCGATTAATCCTTTCAGGTAGCCCCAAATATTTATCACTTCCACCTAATCGATGTATCTCCAAAGTATGAGATATATAATCTCGTTGAAAAGAATAGACTCTATCACCAAAAGTAATACAAGATTTAGAATAGTTGATTTGTTGACCCGATGCTACTTCATACTCATTAAACAATCTCTTAAGTTGAGATGCATTCGATCGATTTGCTCGACAAAAAAATAACGAATCATCGGCGAACAAAAGATGAGTAATGGCTGGTCCGGATCGACCAAGCTATATACTTTGTATCAATCCATTTAATCGGGCTCTATGTAACATGACACTGAGAACATTAACACATAAGATATATAAATATGATGATAACGAATCTCCTTGGCGTAATCTGCGTTTCGGTATACGTCCATACGGCCATCCGCATTTTGTTAAAATTAGTTAGATGTTGTTAAAGAGTAGTTAGATAAATACGGTTGTGTATATAAACACTCACTTGAGTTCTTTATTAATTAACGAGAATTACATTCTACTTTACTAATAGAAGGTCCTATTTTTTGGTTTAAATCATATCACTTCCTTGATCTCTGTGTTGGTTGGATTCAATTTCTCGCCAAGTCTCGTTAGGTTTTTTTATTTTTTTTACGTTGCGCTCTTTTTGTGCATCTTGGTCAACGGAAGTGGAGCAAAGGAAAACAAAATGCAATTGTATAGCTGAGTTTGTGCTATGTTTATTGCCAAGGTGATAGATGCATCAATTACAAAATGCAATTGTATAGCTGTAACTACTATATAAAAACAAAAGATATATGATGCATAAAATCATTCGTACAAGATCAACAGTAGTGACACCAACCACTAAGTAGACTTGATGGAAAACCTGTTAAAGTCTAACTTAGTTCTGTCTGATGGTGCTCATGTGGTAATGTCAAGTGTGGTTTTTGTCTTCTACCTTATATCCCGAGCATTCCACACCATGAGAGACTCAGTCTTTCTAAGCCCATAAGGGTTTAAACCACTCAGAGCCTTCCCCATTAATGCCATGGCTGCAATACTTGGATACTGTCTCTTCTCAAACTCTTTTTGGTTATCTTGCTTGTCTGTCGACGTAGCTTTCTTCTTGCACCATCTCTGGATCCATGGATGCAGAAGCGTAATCTCTTCTCCTTTATTAAGATTCTTGATATGTGAAGTGATAGGATTTTGATTTCTTGGTTGGAGATTGTTGATTCCCGATTTCAATATTTCAAGAAATAGATTGTTGTTCCCTTTTTGTCCTGATAATGGTTCTTCGAGGCTCTTGGTTTCATCATGTCCACTTGAATAAGAGACGTTTGTTTTCAGACGCTTGACCCATCTACTGCTCGGTTCAAGTTCTGGTTCCAACCGCACACGTTTACACTCTCTCGACTGAAAGTAGTCTACGTTCATACTTTGAGTAGCGGAGTTGCTTGTTTCTCCATGCTCTCTATCTAGAACAAGAGGTGGTTCTTCATTCATGTCGGGTATTTCGGTCATGTTTCTACCTTTGCCCTGCAAAATGTTCAAGTTCGATGATTAAGGATTTGGGATGTTTCACAGCAAAAACTAGGGGTGTGCATTCATTTTATTTGGTTCGGTTTGCTCGGTTTTTGGTTTCATAGGTTAGTAAATTTTTGGCCGAATTAAACCGGGTATAATTTTGGTTCGATTAAGTGCTCGGTTTTTTCGGTTCGATTTTCTTTATCATAATTTTTCTGAACTAAATCGAAATCTTGAATATATTTTGGTTCGATAATTTTTGGATATTTGATTCATTCCGTTAATTTTTTGTTTTATTCAGTTAATTTTAACAAATTTGGTTCAGTTTGGTTAATGTAAAATAAAATAAAATATTTCAGTTTGTTATTGCCAAATTGAACCGAAAACCGAACTAAAACTTAAATTCTACCGATTGGTTTATCGAATAAACCGAACCGAATTAACCGAATATCAATTCGGTTAAAATGCCCACACCTAGCAAAAAAACAATGCTTTTGAGTATACAGATGAAGACAGAGGTAGATTGAACAAAACCTTAGTTGACGATGAAGAAATGGATCCTGCCAAGAAGAATGAGATTAATCAGAAAAATATAAGGAGCTAATCATGATTTTTAAAGATTTGAACATACCAGTAAAATGTATCATCTGAAGTGTATCAATTTCCAAAATATCAGTCTCTGCTGATGATGCATTTTTTCTATGCTCATCTTCTTTAGTTTCCTTTGAGCTTCCTTTATGTTGGTGATCTAAATTAGGAAACAAATCAAAAAGTTTCCCTTTCAGTTTTGAACCCTTTAATAGCTGATGACCATTCTCTTCTGCCAAGTTCATTTCTTTAGGAACACTATGAACCGAATCAACCATCACTTGAGTCCTCACCGGTTGTATCAACTCTAGCAGGTTTTGTGTAGTCTTTTCTTGGAACGGNCAACGGGAAATCGGACCTGAATCCAGCATTGTCTCCGTGTGCATACATACTATTACTAGCCATTCTATTTGACATATTTTTCGAGCTTGAACCTGGTTCGCCGTAGAAGGAAGGTTTAGTACTTTCCATTAACGGATAAGCTCGAAGCTTTGCAGTCTGAGAAACCTTGAACATAGGAAATGGCAAGGCCTGGACTCCTCCTCCTTGGCCGGATTCTTCAGGCCTAATCAATTCCTTGGAGTCACCATGATTATTACCTAACTGAGTCCAACGACCTAACCAAGCAGATTCATAACCTTGGACTGAAGATTTCTTGCTTATTTCTTTCTTAATTTTACCCAATACCATTACCTGCTCAGACATTATACCTACCATTTCAAAATCACCTTTAATTATCAATTACAATTCATAAATATCAAAAACAAAATTAAACTAAACTGGAACTCTTTTTTTTCCTTATATTTCATGACCACCAAATTTCATCAAACAAGTGCATAGATCTCATCAATTTCTTCATCGAATTTCACACAATCTCAAACCTAATTCTACAATGATTCACCAAAACAAAGACCTAGATCACATTTTCTCTCATTCGATTTCAAAATTTTTCATTTAATTACTCCAAGAAAAGAAAAACTCAGAAATCAATTTTGTCACATATAAAAAAGTAAGTCACAAATAAAAATAAAAGAAAAAGAAAACGAAAATTTTCAAGAGATTTGAGATAAAGACTACTTACGAGAGATGAATACGTGGAGAGACACTGTCCAAAGAAGAAGGAAAAAGAGAGATGATGCTCAATCTCGAAAAAATCAACGAAAATTAAATAATCCTAACAACAACTGATTAATGTTCTTCTTGATCGGAAAAAAGAGAGAGAAGATGGTGGCTTTTGTCGGGAAGAGTTTTGTTTATCTTCTTCTTCAGTCCATTGTTTGAAGAAGAATGTGTTGTTAAAAAGAAACCTCGTATGTCGTATATCATCGAATTCGACGAATTATATTTATTTTCTAGTTCTTTAATAAAGTTAACAATTATTTTAATTTAAGAAATGACGTGTTCATTCTCCTGCCATAACTAAAATTTATATAGAACAATCACTGTACACATATATCTAGATATTATTTTGACGTATGTGTCAGTTTGTAAATATCTTCTCTATGTAAAGTCGCTTTTTTTACATACAACTTGATTTTATGGTATGTAAACCATCACCAATTTTTTCTATAATGCTATTCAATTTTAAAAAACTTAATTATACATATTTTTACATTTAGAGTCCAATACAACCTGCCTTGCCTTCTGCCGGCCTGCCTTGGATCAGATCCGCCTGATTCCCTTTTTCCGGCATCTCTCGCAGCTTGCTCGCGACCATCTAGTATGATTTTGGTAGCGTTTGGGTATAGGTTTTTCAGGTTAGGTGTTCTGGTTTAGTCGGGTCCTTGGTTAGAGGCTTGTTTATGGTTCGGTGGTGTTGGCTTTGGTTGAGCTCTTGTTCTTCTGGCTGCTTTTTCCTGTTTAGGTCGTTGTGGCTTGGTTTTAGCTATGAGTTTTGTTCCTTATTTGCTCTCCTTCTTTGTTGTGGTTTTTCATGGCCTTCCCAGATCACTTTCTTCATCTTTGGATGAACCGAGTTGGCGGTTTATCTAGCTTTCTCTACTAGAGTTTTTCGACAGATTTGAGCGAGGTTTGTCAGGTTTTGCCTTCTAATCACCAGTTATTAGACGTTCTCAAATCGTCTTTTCCGAATTTCGGCAATTTTAGCGGTTCTTCAAACCTCATTAGAGGTTCCGTTCTGCCTCACACAAGAAGTGCAAAGTTATCATTTCACAAGTCTACTTATTTCAAGAGAGGACTTTTATCAGAAGTTCAACGAGTTTTTGGTGAGTCGTTTTTGACGATTGGCTGTTAAATTCTGCTTCTTCCTGTGAAAAAATTGCGGTCTTTAAATCTGAGCAAGGGTGGGTTTCATTTCTCTGTTTAGCTTAGTAATTCCATTTTTTTATTATATTTCTTATGACTCCCGTAGTGTCGGACTTTGACTCTCGAGATTCCAATCTTTGTTAGTTGGATTTTGTGGACTTTGACTCTCGATATTCCAAGATTTGTTAGTTGGATTATGTGGGCTTTGACGTGTATTTTGCTTGTAAAAATTTATCGGTTATAATAGTGAAAAAAAAGAGTCCAATACAACCTACAATTAGGCTCAAACTAGATAAAAAAATCAAACCACAATAAAAAAATTTAGATTAATAGCTAATGAGATCCATAATCTCGAGGAGATAACATCTCACATCGGATATTCAAAGCAACATACACTAATACATAAGAGATATGAGCCACTTCACTTATCATCAATTGATGTTGAATTAGAAGCTCATAATTCCACATGGCCGCCTAAATAACTAACGTTGACCCTGTTTTACATTCACACACATGATAATTACTTATAAAAATGAAGATTAATGATTTCTTTAGAGTTTTTTTTTTCAATTTTGTGTTAGGAACTAAGAAAATAGTATAGGTTAGTTAGAGCATATGTAATTTATTTGTTTATGAGTATGCACAACACAAATAACAACAATGAACATTTTTATTAATACCGAACAAGAGTAATCATAATCACACATCAACAAGTCATAAAGGTAGATTAAAAAAAACAGTGGAAGAGTAAACATAATCACACACCAAGTGATAAAGAAAGATATAAAAACATGAGGTTTGATAGATAAATATTGGTGGAGATGATAAGCCTTATTAGGTTTGGTCATAGAATCAAAGATCCAGCTTAACAGGGTATTTAGAAACACAATGCTCCCAAGGACTATTAACTGAAGGATTGACATTTCGTAGAGCAACCCAAACCGCACTGTTACACTTAAAGCCAGATCCTAAAGCAATCTGCCAAGCTTTGTTCCCTTTCTTCATCCTACCTTTAGCCTCTATATAAGCCAACTCATACCAAATAGAGCTTGAAGAAGTATTACCAAACCTATGCAAAGTTGATCTCGATGGCTCCACATCAACCGGAGATAGTCCTAAGTTCTTCTCAAGCTCATCGATCAAAGCTCTTCCACCCGCATGGATACAGAAATGGTCAATGGCACGTTTGAAATCCGGAACATAATGCTTAATCTTATCGTTTAAGAATTTCTTACGCATGTAAGTAACGAAAAAGAGAAACTTCTCGCTCACGGGAAGAACCAATGGACCTAAAGTTGCTATGTTTTTGGTAATGGTTCTTGAAGCAACAGAGGTTATATCTTTGGTCAATGAGACTCCGGTTTTGCCCTTCTCGTCATCTTCTTGTTGCACACATTTAAAAGATTTATCATCTGCTCCGGTATGTGTTCGAACCGTGTGAACTAGCTTGTACTTGGAACGTCTTTGGTCTCCTGACTTGTTAGAGAGTAAGATTGCAGCTCCACCAACACGGAACAAGCAGTTAGTTACAAGCATAGATTTGTTATCACCAATGTACATGTTACGGCTTAGATTTTCTGTGCTCACTACAAGAGCATAAGTGTTCTTATGAACTTGCAATAAGTCTTTAGCAAGATCAATGGCGATGATGCTTGCGCTACAACCCATACCACCAAGATTGAAGCTTTTGATGTTGCTTCTAAGCTTGTATTTGTTTACTACCATCGCTGAGAGTGAAGGAGTCGGGTTAAACATGCTTGAGTTCAAGATGATTATACCTGTTACAATATTAAAATATTATTAAACGGCCCATATGAAATTGGATAAAGGAATGACGCTAAATATTATTCACAACAACGGTCTATATAGGAAAAATGAATTTTTCTACGATTTTACTAATGGATTTGGGTTTTAAGGCTTATATAAAGAGGTTTAAGGAATTATAATGTTTAACACATCTATCAATAAGAAACAATGCAGGATATTTGTCGCAAAGAATCGTTCTCTTTTTTTCCTTATTTATTATAATATAGTGAGTATTCACAACAATACCTATATCTCGTGGGTTGACTTTTGTATTAGCTAAGAGATTGTCAATGGCATCGAATATGACATTTTCTGTCTCCTCACGTGCAGCCGCCATGCTCTGGCAAGGGGGGTTCCTTGTAATAGGCTCGGGGACGTAAGTCTCGTCACCAAGACCAGAACGCTCAATAATCTTCACCAAGAAGTCTAGAGATGAGTCATTGGCAAGTAGTTCCATAGATGGATGATCTTTCCGTACCTTGGTGATATTTTCTAAGATCTTTGGGATAGTAACCTTCATAGATGGAGGAGGGAGATGGCATGCATAGTCAACGAGGTAAACCGGTTTAGGTTTGCCCATGAAGTAGAGGGCAAACCCTGAAGCCAGAATGGTAGAGAGAATGGATAGGTTTACAAGGTTGTGTTGGAGATGGGACCAGAGGTTTTGGACATCTTCTTGGTTTAGGCTTGATGTTTTATAGGCAAAAAGGGCCAAAAATGGGAGCAAGGAGAGCATAAAAAAGTTGGTTAAGTTAGCCATGGAGAGAAGGTGAGAACAAATTAAGGAGAGAAGTTAAAGATGTTCTGCTTTTGCTCTCTCCAAATGCAAATATATATAGAAAAGTGAAAAGTCTATCGTATGCCTCATGCATGCAAAACACATATGTTTTGTATGAGTTTTTAAGGAACCGTTTGGATTCCTTTTACGCTTTTCCATAACGTAATCAAGGACCGAATGGGCTTAATTAGCATATGAAATTTGGCGTAATTAAGGATACACAAATGACGTATAATTTTCTCTAAACTTTCTAAGCCAGTTATTAATCACATGGTTTTGTCGTAGTCAACGTTACAAAAGAATGAAAGATACATAAAAGAAAAAAAAATATCCAAAATATGCTTTGTCTCCTCATTATTGATCTTATACGAAAGACCAAATCATAGTTCAAAATGGTTCGTAAGATAAATCTCAGACCTATCAGCATCCTCACTTCTATACTTTCGTTAGTTTGCTATACATGTTTTAAGTAGTTAGTAGTATTCGTAAGATAGACCTACCATTTTTTATTTATATTTTTTTAGTTTTATGAAAAGAATGTCAAAATAATTCCGAATTTTCAAATTTAGGTAAATATATATATATATATATATATTTTAGTGAGCCATTTAAATAATCATATTTTTGTATATGACCATTTAGAGAATAAATTTTCTTTTGACTAATTCATTTTAGACACGTCATCAGTCAACAATTA
>OVAV01002529.1:0-11101 GCA_900406375.1 Iberis amara
TATATATATATATATTAATTATCAAGAAATATATGGGAACAATTACACTCTAGTATACCTAATACTAAAGTGTTATCACTTTGAGTGACTTAGTGCTTTTGGTGGACTATCACTTTCACCAAATACCATTTTGCCCTTAAAAGGGAGTGAGAGAGAGAAGAACTGGTGTTGATTTGTGTTGGTAGATGTGCAAGAGAAAAAGTATGTTTTATTTTTCATCATCAATCTTTAAAATTAATTAGTTGATAATATGTATTTAAAAAATAAAAATTATACCAAATTTATATTTTTATAGTCTATAAACAGACATTTTTTTATTTGGATACTGAACAAAACACAACTTTCATGACGTCTGTGTACATGGTGCTAATTATTCGGAGTACACAATGATTATTCAGTCTGTGTACAACGTCGTGTATCACATCATGTATATAGCATCATGTACACGATGCTCGTGTGTACAGCCTCGCATACCATGCAACATGTGTATAGTGTTACGTACACAATGCTAATGTACACCATGTTAATTATTAGATGTACACAAAGATGATGCAGTCTATGTACAACGTCGTGTATCATGCAACATGTGTATAGCATCATGTACACAATGATGTGTAAACGATGCTTGTGTACAACATGCTAATTATTAGATGTACACAATGATAATGCAGTCTATGTACAACGTCGTGTACAAGATGTTCGTCTACACAATGACCATGTAGTCTGTGTACAACGATGTACACAATGATGATGCAGTCTATATACAACGTCGTGTATCATGCAACATGTGTATAGCGTCATGTACACAATGATGTGTAATCATGCTAATTATTAGATGTACACAATGATAATGTAGTATATGTACAACGTCGTGTACAAGATGTTCGTCTACACAATGATCATGTAGTCTGTGTACAATGACGATAATACAATATGTGTACAACGACTTGTACACATGATCAACATCGTCAAATGGATTAGTATTTAGTACACAGAATACTAAAACAATGTTTAAACATTAAGAGAAGGGATTCATTGAAGGATAATATAAAAATTTTAAAAATTGTTTTTTTTCTTCTCTCCAAATTAAACAAAACATGTGTCTATTTATAGAGTATAAAAATCTAAGAATTTTGGTATAATTTTTAGTTTTTGGAATATATATACTATCAACAAATTGGTTTTAAAGATTGAAGGTAAAAAACAACAAATGTGAAAATCTCACATATATCATGAGAGAGTGATATATTGTGTATTTAATGGATTTTAGCTCTTGTTTCATCTTCGTTTTAGGTGGATTCACTTGCAGGGAAAATAGCTGATTAGTGCATGTACACCCCTAATGGTCACTTTTCAGCCACTCACTTTTTAAGCTTACTAAACAACGCCCACACTCAGTTAATTTTTGAATCTTGTCATCATACCCCAAAAGTATAGCTCTCAGATGCCTCGGACCGACACGCTGTCAGTTGGTTGATGGGGATCGCTGACGTGTACAGGTTACAGTTTTACTAATTGGTCACTATAATTATTAAATTTTAAAAAAGACATCCTAATAATTAAAACGTCGTTTCGCTTTCAAATTTACAGACATTCTTCAAGCTTTTTATTCGATACTTATCAAATTAGGGTTTCGGGTTCTTCAAATGAAGAAGACAATGGCTTCATCTAGCCAACAAGTATCTTCTGCAGCTTCTGGTACGTGAATATAATGAGTACTTCTTCCGATTTCAGTGTTCATGTTGGTCTATTTGGAGATTTTGTATTTGTTTTTTTTTCCTTCTTTTTCGTTTTACATTTGTGTTTGTGTTGATGTTTGATTTTTGGTTATTTTCTGAGATTGTTTCTTTTGTGAGGTTTATTGCATAATGAAATGATTATTTTGAAGGAACAACAAGAGACTCAAGACTCGGATTTTGTAAAATTGGTAGAGGAATTCCGAAAAGTTGTAGGTGTGGAGAATCCTCTTTGATTAGAACTTCAAAGACCCTAAAAAACCTAGGAAGACTATGCCATTGTTGTCCACATGGATCCGAGCAGGTTTTCCATTGATTATTTAAACCCATTTGAGCTAATGTGTATGGTGCTAATATGTGTGTTATGAATTTTTCTTTGAAGGAGAAATTTCATTTGTTTAAGTAGACAGATGAGGCAATGATAGAAGAGATTGAAGATATGAAACATTTGATTGATGATATGAAGGAAGAAATGGGAGATTTACAATTGGAGACAAGAACTTATGAAGCTGTTGTTGCTTGTTATGACAAGAAGATAGAGGATTTGAAGAATATTATCGATGGAGAAGCGAAAAACATTGAAGAGTAACGTAGTATGAAGAACATTGTTGGTTTCGGGTTGGCCATTGTTAGCCTTGTGGTCTACTATTATTACTTGGCATAAGAATGTTGTTTGCAAGAACTTTGTTTGTTTCGGGTTGTTAGTGTGTATGTTTAAGAATGTTAGTGTGTATTTTTAGTTTAAAACTTTGTATGTGGATTTAAGAATGTTAGTGTTTATGTTCTTTTTATATTAGATTGTTGATCTTTAATTTAAAAATTCTGACAATTGACAAATTAGCAAATATAAGAAACAAAGAAGGCTGATTATACAAAGCTAGTCGATTATGTTATACAAAAACTAACCATTTAGTAATCTGGATAATAAAGTTTGAACAAAAACAACCCAACAACCAATTAACTAGCCGAGAAGGATTTACAAAAACAAACTACCATTTACCAACCTAGCTGAACGTCAAAGCCACAAAAGATAAGCCATCTAACAAAAACAAACCACCATTTACCAACCTAGCCGAACATCAAAGCCACATACGTTAAAGTCTAACAAAAACAAACCAACCTAACCATTTAGCAACCTACACATGAGATGTTTGAATATGTTGACTTGATCCACCTCCATGATCCATTGTCATTGGTTCTGAAACTTCTTGTGTTGTCTCACTTCGAGATCTAGGCTTCTTAGGAACGCCAATGTTAGTGCATTTCAATATGTTGTGACCGAGAATACCACATCTTCGACATTGCATAGTATGTCCATGCCGAGTAACCATTTTTCTTTTGTTGGAGACTCATTCACTGCTTTGGTTCTTTTTGTGGTTGTTTATTCCTTCCTTTAAATGTCTCTCTTGGTGGTGCTGTGATACTAGATTCTCCTAATTTTCTCCAAAACTTCAAGCCATTTAGAGGAATAATGGACTCACTATATTGATCCCCCCTCCCATTTTGTAGTTAGGTAACAATCTTCAACAAAATCGTCTACATCCAACTTCTTTGTCAATATCACCTTCATAGCACGACGACAAGGTATTCCGGTCAAGTCCCATCTTCGGCAACTACATGACCGGGATCCCATATGCACCCGGTAAGCCGTACCCTTCTCAATAACCTCAAAGAAACCATGTGCACCAGAAATCGCAACACAATGCCTTCGCTCTTTTTCTTCTAAGGCAATCATATTACCCACTTTTGGATTGTACTTCTTCATGTGCTTCAATGTTTTAATCCGACTTTGCTCAATCCGAACCATGGCTTATCTCCGCATCGTGTCTAATATCTCGACAAGTGGTAGTGCACGGGCTCTATCAATCGCACTATTGTAAGACTCAGAGAAATTGTTGAGTGTGTCTTCACATGTGGATTTTGTCTTGAAAAAGGCTCGAGAACAATGTTGAGAATTCATTTGCATCAATGCTCTGTATACTTCACCATCATAGTCTTTAAGTCTCTCTAAGGCAGCTTCATAATCTGCCATATTAAAACTATGCACAATGTCCCAAAATATATTTTTCATTTGTGGCTTCCTGGCGTGATAATTTCTCAAGTTTTCATAAACGTGTCTTGCACAATTTCTATGCTCCAGCTTAGGTAACTCTTTATCCACGACAATAAGTAGTCCCTGCATACAATTAAAACATTAGATTAAAGACTGAAATCACAAAATTTAGTTAAAATGAAATCTTTAAAAAACATAAATGAATTTTTAAGTTATCATCGCCTTTTGCGTATCCGAAATGAGTGTGTATCCATCACCGTCACGAAGATTCAAATCTTCTTTGAGTTTACGGATGAACCACAACCAACTTTCTGTGTCTTCCACATTCACCACAACCCAAACAATTGGGTAAATTTGGTTGTTGGCATCTCTACCTACAGCTGCCAGTAGCTGTCCTTTTGTGCTTGACATCAAGAAACACCTACCTATCCCAAAGATAGGACGACAGTACTTTAACCAAGTATTCCTCAACGCGGCAAAGCAAATGTAAAACCTATCGAACACCTCAAGTCCACCATCTCCAATAATTGTTCGTAAGTCAACAGTTGATCCCGGGTTGGATCTATTTTCTAACCAAAAAAACAAAATTAGATTAGGTCAACAACTCATCATATTTTTAGTATAAAATAATGAACTAAATACTTACTCGAGAATCTCATTTTTGTAGTCTTTTATCCTTGCATATTGCTCATCATATTCATCTTAAATAAGGTCCAAAGCTCTCTTTCTTGCATTCCTACATTTGATTAATAGATGGAAACAAGTTGTAGCGTTTCTCAATTTCCTCTAAAATCATCTTAGGCTTCAACTTTGGATCACGTCTAAGATCATGGACTATCAAATTCGCAATAACACCTTCGGACATGATCTTACACCTTCCATCTTTGGTGTACTCATGCTCCTCTTGAAACGCCTTTACCATCTACTGATTTATTGAACTCTTACGAGAACAATAAATCCTCCATGGACAAGGATTCTCACTTCGAACCGCACACTTTGTCTCACATTTAATTTTAGTCGACCTTGTGAAATGAATGTTCCATCCTCCTTGCAATGCATACTCCAAAACAACCTCCTTGAATTCTTCCCGACTATCAAAAACCTATAGGATATACCAAAAGAAAAGTTAAACTCAGAAACTGCAGTTTAAAATGCAAAAACAAAATCAGAAACCTGTCTAATCTGTAACCGTCCACTTCCCCTTCTCCATCTCTCGTAATGGTGGTCTCTTATGTCATCATCATCATCTGATGGAGGCAAAGTGTTTTGAAATGCACAATTTTGATCATCCACTTCGTCATCGACCACATCAGCCACAATCTCCTCCACTCTTGCTTCCTCAGTACATCTTTAGGAGTGAGCTTCATTCATTTCTTCATTCATTTCTTCATCCATTTCTTCACCATCTTCTGATTTATCTTCTTTTGCCTCTCCTCCCATGTTATCGGCAGCCTCTCCTTCGTCACTTTCACTCCCAAACATTTGCGCATCATTTACAATTGCATCAACAACTTGCTCTTCATTTACAGCTTCATCAACAATTTTCTCATCTTCACTATCATTATTTACCATGTATATGTCAATTGTTTTACTCAAATTAGCAACGTTGCACATCCGTTTGAAACTTTGGTCATCATATAAAGGTTGTGGCTTTTTGAAGTGTATCCACTGTCTCGTGATCGACTGATTCATTCTAATGCTAAGTATGTTAAACATAGCTTCCGGTATGCATTGTACGGCATTCACGGTTCCACCTTCATATGTGAGTCCCCCATTGTCTTTTATGAAGTTCCCACCATAGAACATCTTAAAAATTGCATTTGTTTCACTGCAAGTCATAAATAACCAGAAAGATTAGCCATCTAACTTCAAAACGAGTTCTAAACCAATTGACAAAACCCCCTAATTTTAACATCTACTTCCGAAAATTGAACGAAAAAATTGAACAATTAAATCAAAATTAGCAATGGAATATGAGATTAATAGTCTATTGATTATACTATCAATGCCCAAAACCCCCTAATTTTAACATCTACTTCCGAAAATTGAACCAAAAAAATCAAACCCTAAAATCAAAATTAGCAATAGAATCTGAGATTAAAATCCTATTAATTCTACTTTCTATGCGCGAAAACAACAAATTTAACTTACATTTCAAGATTTGAGATTACTTCATATAAACCCTAACTTTTAATCTTACGTCATTTTCCCAGAAATTGAAGAGAATCTCTGCCATAAACTTCGAATAGCCTTCAATATATCCTTCTCTACACTCTCTACACTACTCGAACCATTTTCTCGAATCATCCACAGCTCAATATGCGATTGTGTAGAGTTTGGAAAGAACTTTGTGTGATTGTGAAGAGTGTCGGTTTAAGAAATTGGTAAGTCAACAATTGTAGCAAAACGACATCGTCTGGGCCTACTTAATACGACGACGTTTTTGATTTTTTTTATTAACCTGAGCAAACGACGTCATTTAACAACACTTCGTTGGTATACCAAGATGAGTTAGCAGCACACGCGTATACGTCAGCCTTTTAAAAAAAAATTACCGACCACCTAACAGTGTAAGTTCCAGGAATCTAAAAGTTATTTTTTTGGTACAGTAACAATATTATATAATTAACTAAGTATGGGCGTTGTTTAGTAATTTTAAAAAGTGAGTGGCATAAAAAGTGACCATTAGGGGTGTACATGCACTATTCGACCATTTTCCCTTCACTTGCATTTAGGCACATGTAGGTTGCATTTGCATATCCTATCATCTTTCAGGTGTTGAAGGTGAGTGGAATGAAAAGAGGGATCAATTGGATGCAAAAGAGCTAAAAAAAAGGACTTGAAAGAGGATCAAACCAACATGCCTTAAAGATCAAGTGATTTGGAGATTTTACAATAGAAATTTCATCATGGCATCTTGAAGAATATTGTAACCATGCATTCAAGCTATCCAACAAGCCAATAATTACCTTAAGCGCCCCAGGGAATTGCAAGATATGAGCTGGCAAAGTTGTGATCCTCTAAATCCGAAGCTCCAAACTGTCCGCTCCAAAGATGCATATTTTACACCAGCTTGCAATGCGATTTAGAATCTTTCATCAAAGATGTAGACATTTGAGTCAGCTTTCAAAAGAGCTATTGCACGTCATCATAGCTTCAAAGATAAGAGAGTTATGGACCCCGAACTGAAGGTGTGTTTAGTAGCATTCGGAACAAAGGCCACATAAGTATACTGGACAAGTGGTACCGGCCAAAGAGGCCGGTATGAAGTGCTGAAAAGTCAAATTCAAGGATTTACATTGATTGATTGTTTCACTGTTGGTTTATTTTTAATCATATCTCTTGATAGTAAAATCCAGGATCCAATGATTTTATCTTATTTTCCTCTTTATTTCTTATTTCTTTGCATTTCGTTTCATAGATTAAATACTCATAAAAATCATTGGCTCTAGATTAGTTTGGTTCTCGTATCTTTAGTGTTTCAAACTTTAGTCCTCGTGGATTCGATTAAACCCTTCTATTCTACAAACGATTAGTAAGAGGATTGGTAAAATATTGCTTATCAAATTGGCGTCGTTATCGGGGACTAAATGATTGCCATATGAGTTAGGAATCGAATTGAGACTAGAGCCCCGTTTTTGTTTCTTTTTGTTGCTAATTTCTTCAACTTATCCTTGTGATCTTGAACTTCTAGGTGTACAACTAGGCGTGAAGGAAACATTCGGGGAAAAGGAGGTAAGAGGATCAACCCTCAAACTAGCGACACTAAACGCGCCCTTGGAGACTCCTCCAAGAACTGTAAAGCTAATGACGTAAAACGAACTCACTTAGGAGGAAGTCTCATGTCTATCTTTTTTTATCCTTTTCTTTAGTTTGTCTTTATTTCTTTTAGGATTTTTGATATTGGGTATTTTATCTTCAAAACCATTGCTTTAGTGTTGATTAAATGCAGGTTTTGGTTTACTCGGAGTTCCCCCGAAGTTTCCAGGTTGACCGAGCCAACATTGAGTAAAGAGAGATGGTGGTGCGCTATACCGGGAAAAATAGTTGGTACCAGGAGATCGATACAATCATACCTGTGAAGATGTATCGGTCAGACCACCCGATACCTATTGAAAAGAAAACATACCGACCTACGGCAACCGGTACATCCAGCCGATACAGATGAAATTTCAGTTGGTCCACACAATCGCGACTATTGAGGTACACCTCAACACCCTTGTACATACTTACATTCTAGTTTTTGTTTTTTATTTTATTTTCGGTTTCCCCTCCGACTTCTCTTTTACACAAAGGACTGTGTGAATTAAGTTTGGGGGAGGGACCGTATCTAACTTAGTTTCGATTTTTGGTCTTATCATGCATTTTCTTGTGAATAGTTAAGGTTTATAAAAATCCATAAAACTAGAAAAATTTCAAAATATTCAAAAAGATTGCATCATGTTAGGTTGAGTCTAGCATCATGTTAGGTTACATTTTGCATAGGAAACAATGATTGGACTGCCTTGTGAATCTTGATGTTTTTCTTGAATTGTAACACCCTACCTAATAGTAGAATGATGCTTGAACCGCTTTTAGAATTTGGAAAATCCATGCTTGGAATTGACTACTTTATGCTTCATGGTGTTTGTTGAATCTTGCTTAATTTGAAACCAATCCCATTAAACTTTGAACTTAAATGAATTTTAAATGTCTTGCTTATGGACTTGAAATGCTTAACAATAGTAAAAATTTTGACATTTGAATTATCTTTGCATAATTCTATCACTCTTGTTAATCCAAATGGCCATTCTCGTCTTTAGGATGGTTACCACACCTTGTTCACCTAGAACTTTTCTTTCAACCCCCCCCCCCCCCCCCCTTAAACCAAAAACCCTTAAAAATCGAGTTATTTGGGGGGTGGGAGCCATGCATTCAAGCTTNGAATTGCAAGATATGATCTGACAAAGTTGTGATCCGCTAGATCCGAATCTCCAAACTGTCCGCTCCAAAGATGCATCTTTTACACCAGCTTGCAATGTGATTTAGAAAACGACTCTTTCATAAAAGATGTATCCCTTTAAGTCAGGATTCCAAAGATCTATTGCACGTCATCATAGCTTCAATGATGAGAGAGTTATGAACCCCAAACTGAAGATGTGTCTAGTAGCATTCAGAACAAAGGCCACATAAGTATACCTGACAAGTGGTACCGGCCAAAGAGGCCTGTATGGAGTGCTGAAAATTCAAAATTAAAGAATTGACATTAATTGATTGTTTCATTGTTGGTTAATATTTAATCATATCTCTTGATAGTAAAAATTCATTGGCTCTATAATAGTTTAATTCTCGTAACTTTAGTGTTGCAAACTTTAGTCCTCTGGATTCGATTAAACCCTTCTATTCTACAAATGATTAGTAAGAGGATTAGTGAAATCTTGCTTATCATAGAGAAAATGAAGAGTGTAATTATGTAGAAAAATAAGGGTATAATGGAGAAAAAAGTTTTCTCTTTCATCACCAAAGTAGATCAATAGCACTAAATCACTCAAAATGAAAATATTTCTCCAAAAATACACCTTCATGAAATTTACCCGGAATATATCACACCCTAATTTAAATCGTACGAGTTTGATTCCAAAAAATACTCCTATAATATATAACGTTAGTAAAAAAAAATTTTGTAGGAAGTAAAAAGTTTAGTTAACAAAGAAAACTAAAAAGCCCAGTAAAAAAAGAAAAAATTCCTTATATGATTAAACTAGAAATAAGTTTAAATCTTAATTTATAAGACAAATTCCTAAAATATCATAAAAATAGTTTATATTCCAAATTATTATTAAAAATGAATTTTAAATATTTAGAATAAAAAAATTTATTTTAAAATATTATATTGTATTACTGGAAAAAGATGAAAATAGGCAGCAAGAAGAAGTTGTTTGAGAATAGCTTGTTCAAGCATCAACTTAAAGTTTTAATGCTATTTTAAATTTTTAGTATATTTTACACACACAAAAACGTAATTAAGTAGTGACTTAGTGCATAATCGACCTGCAACTACTTACCTTTGTAGATAAGTCGTTGCTTGCTCACCGGAATCTTGGTCTTCCTGAATATTTTTTGATGAAACTCCTCCACAATGTCGTTTTTATTGGTGTGGATGACGACTGTTTTTCCTCCGGACATCATCCTGACGAAGATTCGCAACTGAGTCGATTCGGAACAGTTCGAAGATTTATCATAATTAAAGAACACTCAGCCTCCCTTGATGACGACTGATTCTAGGAAGAATCGTCGCATAATCTCCAAGGATTCCGAAATTGTTGTAATGCTGCCATGTGATCGGCGTCGACTTCGTAGTTCTTCATTTTTTTGAGGTGATAATCGCAGAAATCAGGAGACGAAAAGGCTGCGTAATCGTCGAATTTACGTTTGTGATGATCGGTTCCAGCGATAGTGGAAGAAGATGATCAGTGAGAGTTACAGGATTCCGGAGATGAAGAACAATTTCGAGTTTATAACGTCACGGGAGAGAGAAGGCGATTAGGAGGTTTTGTCTGAGTTTAACACAACCTTCTTTTCTTTTCTTTTCTTTTTTCTTTTTTTCACATCAAATTCCTTATGTTAATTAACCACCAAATACATAAATTTAGAGAAAATCACATACAAAACATCCAAAGAAGTTGTCACTAACTCTTTAAACTTTTCATAGTTTATCACTATCACTTTAAACACTCAAACTATTTATTTTGTTATTGTAAACTTTCAAGTTGACTTCATATTTAAGCGTTGACAATTTGATTAACGAATTACTTAACTCCGTTTAAACAATTATTAAAAATATAAAAAATTCAAAAACACTTCAAAAATTATAACTTAACCATTATATTCTTTTGCATTATTCTTTCAATCAAAGTTTATAGCTATACTCTTGTTAGTTTGTTTATTCCTAGTATAGTTTTAAAACTTTTTACTTTTTTATTCTTATAAATTATTTTACTTTTTATTCTTATTAATTAAAAATTAATTTTTAATTAATTAATATACTTTATTTATATTTCATGAATTTTATAAAATTCTTTAACGCGACCCATCTAACTAACAAAAAAAATCTATTATATATAGACATATATTTATTAATCTCCATAAATGATCTATAACCTAGATACACGAGAGTATTTTTTTCTGAAATTTTAGTTAGGTAATTTTTTTTTTCCATTAATTTTCGAGATACTAAACTAGTTAGTTACATGAGGTTAGTAAGTCATCCAAAATCAAATTTTGCTAATATTTATATTATTAATTGGGAAGAACTATTTTAAGAGAAACATTT
>OVAV01002530.1:0-11101 GCA_900406375.1 Iberis amara
GTGTAATAAAGGTTTAGTTCCACAAACATAGGGAAAAAAAATCCTTTTAGCTAATTCTCCCTTATGTTTGTAATATTTTTAAAATAGTTAGGAGTGATATTTTTGAAACTTTTAGGAGTGTGGTATTTTTGAAATTTGAAATTATTTTGATGATATTTGAAAAAATTTCTCAATTTTTTTTATAGTTACTGTATTAAAAAAATAATTCAAAATAATATGTGTATTTTTTTGTGTAGATTTTTAATAGTTAGTGTATTTTTGGAGAATTTTCACTAATTTAAATCCGAGGAGTTTTTCGAGATCTAAGTTGCCACGTGTCAATCGATAAAGTCGTTGATCTTTGTTTCTCTTTGATTTTCTCTCACTTTCTCGTCCGGGAAAATTATCGGAGCGATGGAGGAGGTAAGATAGAAAATAAAATACCCGAGGTAGGTTTTTTAAGAGTCATGGGGTCGTCCTTCTCGAGCCTGAGCGGTGAGACTAATGATTCGCCAATCGGACCTAGCCTCGGCGACATACCGGAGAGCTGTGTGGCTTGCGTGATTCTGCACCTGACGCCGCCGGAGATTTGCAATCTGGCTCGCCTGAATCGAGCATTTCGTGGCGCTGCTTCTTCGGATTCCGTTTGGGAGAAGAAGCTGCCACGAAATTACCAGGATCTGCTTGACCTATTGCCGCCGGAGAGATATCAGAGTCTCTCGAAGAAGGATATTTTCGCCTTGCTCTCTCGTCCTGTCCAGTTCGACGATGGTAATAAGGTCTGTTCCGGAGTGCTGTGGTATCTTTTATGGTCAAGATATCCTTGCGTCGATGGATTGGAATTGGGAATTAGGGTTTCTCTCGTGTAGTTTCTAATGGCCCCTGTTGATGATATCAATGCAGGAACTGTGGATTGATAGATTGACCGGACTGGTTTGTATGGCAATTTCGGCAAAGGGAATGGCTATAACTGGAATCGAAGACCGCAGATACTGGAATTGGATTACAACAGAAGAATCAAGGTACATGATTTTTCAAAATTCACTGATCTTTTGATGATTTCGCTACTAGATATCAATAAACATACAGGAAGTAGGTACCAAAAGCATTGCAATACTTGGTTGGGTATCGTGTTACTTGATCAGAGTTTCATAAGCTGTTGATCCTTGGTTATCAGTTATTGCCCAGTTCGTGATTCTTGAAAAAAGCAGTTTTAGAGCAACTCCCTGTTACGCAGATCGGATGAGGATTGAAACTTTGCATTACCATTACAGTTTGATTACTAGTAATTTCTATATGTATGTGTTCAGGTGTCTCAGCTTTTAGGTTGTGATTAGTATTTCTTGCGATGTCTATTAACAACACTTGCCAAACAGTTAGGCTAATGACAAAAGTCAGCTGAAGGTTTCGCAATAGAGTATATAGTTGAAAGTGAAAAGAATGAGAAAACTTTTAAATGAGAGATTGAAAACTGGAAAGATGGGTGCTTACCCGCATAAGATATGCTCTACTTATGCCTATGTTTTAGTGTCAACGTGCGGTTGCTAAGAAACATTGCATCCTTTGGTTCCTTTTCCCTTGACAGATTTCATAGTGTAGCCTACTTACAGCAGATTTGGTGGTTTGAGGTAGATGGGATGGTGAGATTCAATCTTCCTCCAGGTATATACTGTCTGTCATTCAGAATACACCTTGGAAGATTCTCGAAGAGGTTGGGAAGACGGGTTTGCCATTTTGAACACACACATGGTTGGGAGTTAAAGCCAGTTCGATTTTCACTATCGACTTCAGACGGGCAAGAGGCGTCATGTGAATATTACTTGGCTGATAAAGGAGAGGAAACTGGTGGGGAACACAAAGGAGGAGGATTTTGGAGAGATTATAAAGTTGGAGAATTTGGTGTGGTTTGCTCAGAAACATCAACTGAAGTGCGATGGTCGATGAAACAGATTGATTGCACACATTCGAAAGGCGGGATCTGTGTAGATTCAGTCTTCATTATCCCAATCGATGTGAAGCAACGCAAGAAAAGGAAAGCTGCTGTGAAATAATAGTTAGAAAGTAAGAATGTACATTGAAGAGTTTCATGACACTTTGCATAGATTACATACCTTAAAAGGAAAAAAAAATGCTTGTTGTCTTGATCTGTTTCTAAATTAGGTATAGTATTATGAATTTGATCAAGTTTTTGGTTTTACTTCGTACACTGTTTGTTCCTGATCGGCAAAATATCGTGAATCTAGAAAAGTATATTCTTTTTTGAAGTCCATATGCATTTTGCAGATTGATTGGTATTTTATTTTGTAACCAACACAATTGATAATTTTACCCTTTTTATGTGAAAAGTATTGAATGAATTTGTCCTACATAAAAGTTGATGTTGAAAGGACACTATTAGTAGACAGCAAATGGAAGAATGTAATTGAGTTCAAGATGTAAGGAGGAAGAAGAGAGGTAACTTGTGAATTGAAATATATTGACTAATCTGACCTAAGAAAAAAAAAGAGTCAGATTCAGTCGTAAGGACCATTCTTTGAAAGCGACCATTAGTGACTGTTAATTGTCAAACGTGTATTTTACATTTTTTGTTACTCGAAAGTTCATTTCACATAAATGCTCATTTTGTTTTTCATGTAATTTGAAAGGTTAGCTATATATTTTCCCACCAAAATTTATCATATAATACCATATCCACACAAAGTTTTTACCTCATTCTATTTCTCCACAAAATAAAAATTATAAATCTATTGGCACATAAAACAAAAATTCTAAACAAAATTCAACACAAATTTAAAACCTAATTACACATAAAGAAGGTTAATGCTGGTTTATTGTTTAGCAATTTAAGTTTAACCATCTAACTATTAAAGTAAACCAAATTAAACCAAAAATCAATACAACACATTCACCCAAAAAAATCAGCCCGAGATCTCTTTCACCCCCCCCCCCCCCCCCCCCCCCCCCCCCCCCCCCNTTTTCACCTCTGAAAATTCCAAGATCTCTCGCTGGAAAAATCGAAAACGAGGAGAGGAGGGGCTTCTTCTTCTCTCGTCGCTGTCAATTTGAAATTGGCTTATAAAAGCTTTAACTTTGGCACTCAATCTTCTCCACCGCGGTTTCAAGCTCTGCCGCCGATCTAAAAATGATGGTCTTCACAATTAATCAAAAAAGTTGACTTCTTTTCTCTCCCTCGTAAGGACTGGAATCAGAGCAAAAAAGAATCATCATCATCGTCCTTCCAAAACGGTTTTGTATCTCTCAAATTGTCAATCTTAAAGGAAACAGAGTTTGTAAGTTTCTCATATGAATTGTGCAACTTTATTTACGTTAAACGATGGCTTTATATAACAGCCTTACAACTGAAAAACGAGACTTAAGGAAATTGAAACATAAGCTAAAAGACTGAGTCTTAGAAACTAATATAATAAATTCAACTCCTAAAGAATAGCTAACTAATTTATTTAGAATCTAACAAATTTCTCCCCTTAATCTAAATGCTCTCTTGCATTAGTTTAATTCTTCAAAAGCAAGCTTCTGACCTTCTCAAACTGGTCCAACTTTATCGATTTTTGCATAACATCCACCACTTGGTCATTAGTTCCACAAACACTAGTTGCAAAGCTCCTTCATTCACCAAATCTCTGAGATAATGAAATCTTACATCGATGTGTTTAGTTCAGCGATGCATAACTGGATTTTTGGACAATTTAATGGCGGAACTGTTATCACACTTGATCTTCATCCCTTCATTAAGCTCCACTCCTAGTTCTTGTAAGATTCCTCTTAGCCACACACTATGACAAGCTACTGAAGTAGCTGCAACGTACTCAGCTTCGGTGGAAGATAAAGTCACTAAACTTTTTTTTCTTGAACTCCAGCAAATCGCTGCACCATTTATCAAGAAAACGTACCCCGGAGTGCTTTTCCTGTCACTTGTATCTCGAGCATAGTCACTGTCTGTGAAGCCTATCACATTCATAGTTTCTAGCTTCTTGTAGTATACTCCATGATCCATTGTTCCTTTTACATACCTCAACACCCTTTTAGCCATCATCATGTGTTCTTCTTTAGGATTAGACATGAATCGAGCGATCAAACACACTATAAACATCAAATCAGGACGAGTTACTGTCAAATACATCAAGCAACCAACAAGCTGTTTATAAAGTGTAGCATCGACTTGTCCATCTTCATCCCTTAATGTTAAAGTTCCTGGAACAATTGGATTTTTCATAGGGTTACAACTTCCATGTTAAACCTTTCAAGTATTTCTTTAGCATACTTCTTCTGACAAATGTGTATGCCTTCATCTCCTTGATACACTTCCACACCAAGAAAGAACTTCATCTTTCCCATATCAGTCATTTCGAACTCTCTCTGCATCGAAGACTTGAAATCTGCACAGACTTTTTCATTACTCCCAGTATACACAAGATCATCAACATATAAGCTTACCATCAAGAATGTGTTTTTGGATCTCTTTATGAATAAAGTGTGATCATAATCACTCTTCTGGAAGCCTTCACGTTTGAAGTAACTCTCAATATGACTAAACCAAGCCCGTGGAGCTTGTTTCAATCCATAAAGAGCCTTGTTCAAACGATAAACTTTGTCTTCCTCCCCTACTTTGACAAATCCTTCAGGCTGATTGACATATACTTCTTCTTTGAATTCTCCATACATGAATGCGCTTTTAACGTCTAATTGATAGACATTCCATTCTTGTTGAGCAGCTACAACCACTAGATTTCTTACAGTGTCCCAACGAGCCACTGGTGCATAAACTTTTGTGTAGCCTTTTGCGACTAATCGGGCTTTGCATCTCTCGACTTTCCCTTCTTCATTCAGCTTCGTCTTATATACCCACTTGACACCGATGCTTTTTGCGTGTGGTGGAAGATGAACAAGTTCCCAAGTCTGATTTCGTTCTATGGAGTTCATTTCTGTCTCCATTGCTTGTCTCCATTTATTTTCTCTTACTGCATTAAAATAATGAACTAGATCATAAGAGGAGATATATAAAGCAAGATTTCCCATATCATCCCCTATCTCCTCGCTGCTTACAAAATCACGCATCCAACTAGGTTGCTTCCTTAGTCTCTTTGAGCTTTCACCTTGCTCAATAACTGGATTATCATTCAGCACATTCTCTGTTTCTTCTTGTTCCTCAGTCTCTGGAACAATGTCTTCTTCTGCCTTATTAGTGACTTCTATATCTTATGCTTCACTTGTAATGTCCTCTGTAATCTGAGTTTCATCTTCTTCTGCATCTGTTTCTTCACCTTCCAGACAATTTTCATTGTCTTTACCATCTCCCCAGCTGAGAACATCAATGTCTTGTGTGTGTTTGAGCTCCATTTCTATTTTGCATCTTCCTCAAAAATTACATCTCGGCTTATTACAATTTTCTTTGTCACTGGATTGTATAATCTGTAAGCCTTTGATTCTTCACTAACACCAAGAAGAATGCAGTGATGGCTTCAATCATCAAGTTTAATTCTTCTCTGCTCAGGTATGTGTATGTGTGCTACTGATCCAAAGATTTCGAAGTAATTAACCTTAGGCTTGATTCCAGACCATTTTTCTTCAGGGACCATATCCTTGACAGATTTTGTAAAGCTTATATTCAACACATGTTCTGTCCATTTAGCTGCTTCTGGCCATAGTACTCTTGGCATTTCTTTCTCAGATAATAGAAATCTGACCATGTTCATAATGGTCATATTCCTTCTTTTTGCGACTTCGTTCTGCTGCGGCGTGTATGCAGCCGTTAATTGTTGCTTTATTCCACTCTCTTTGCAGAATCTGTTGAAGATTTCCGAGGTGAATTAACCACCTTTTTCCGTTTTTCTCCCTCTGATAACAGTCTTAGCTTCCTTCTCCACCATGTTTTTGAAAGATTTGAAAGTTTCAAAAGTTTCTGCCTTCTCAATAAGAAAGTATATCCATGTTTTTCGACTGAAATCATCAACTATCACTAACCGGTAACGTTTTCCACCTTGAGAGGTTGGAGTTATTGGACCAAAAAGATCAGCATGAAGAAATTCAAGTTTCTCAGATGATCTCCACTTACTTTTCTTAGGGTATTTGCCTCGATGTTGCTTCCCTATGTTGCATACTGTGCACACCTTATTATCATCTTTAATGTTTGGCAACCCCTTCACCATCTGTTTTCTTTGATCAATTGTATAGACCCTTTGTTGAGATGTCCAAAACGCCTATGCCAGAGTGTGACCATGTCTTCTTCTTCCACTTTAAAGAAGGCTGTTGTTTTTGGTCTCTTTACTGCATGAATTAGAAACATTCGATTCTTGGTCATTTGTGTTTCAACAATGAGTCCTCTTACATCATGATACACTCGACAATAGTTACCTTCAATGATAATTGATAACTGTTTTTCTTGCAACTGGCCAATACTGAGTAAGTTGCTGGTGAGACTTGGCACATAATAGACATCTGATATCACCTGTAGTATTCCCTCAATGGAGACTCTGATATTGCCCTTCCTTCAACACTCAACTTAGATCCATTTCTCAGCTTGACTGAGTGTCGATATCCTTCATCTAAATCAGCAAACCATGACTTTTCTCCAGTCATGTGATTTGAATAGCCTGAATCCAAGAACCATATGCCTTGTTTTGCTTCTTCATCTACATTAGCATGAGCCATAAGAAGAAGCTCTTCTTCTTCATCAAATTCTGCATAGTGAGCTCCTTTTTCATTGTTGGTACATTCATATTGATAATTTCCCACTTTACCACACTTGTAACACTTGATTGCTGATTTATTGGTGAATGATTTGCCCCTTCCTCGTCCTCTAAAACCATTTCCTCCTTTCTGAAAATTCCATCTTCCTCTTCCCCAATTATCAAGAGAGTTATTTGGTTCATTCTCGACTTGAAGCACTTGTTCTTCCAATCTTTTCTCAGTTACTTTTCTTTCATGGATTTGCAAAGAAGCTTGCATCTCATCAACTGTGAGACAATCTATGTCTTTTGATTCTTCGATCAAACATACTAAATAGTTGAAATTCTCAGTGAGACTTTGCGGGATCTTTTCTACGATCTTCATATCATTCATATTCTCACCACAGGTTCTCATGTCATTGGCAATTTCCATGATTCTAGCAAAATAGCTGGTTACACTCTCTCCTTTCTTCATCTCCAACATTTCAGACACCCTTCTCAACCTCTGCAAATGTACTTTCTTTACTCTATCACTTCCTTGATGTTTCACCTTCATCGATTCCCACAGTTGTTTTGCAGTCTCCTTTTGAGTGATCGTTTTCAAAGTTGTCTTATCAATCGATTGATATAGATAATTCTTTGCTTTCAGATCTTTCAGCTTTGCTTCCTCAAGAGCTTTCTTCTGTGTCGGATCAAGAGCCACAACACTCTTCAATTCATCAAATCCGGGATCAGTGATGCACCAATACTCCTTTGAGCGAAGCAGATTCTCCATGATCATGCTCCAATGATCGTAATCTCCATAAAATTTTGGGACCGCAGGTATGCTAAAGTTTGCTGGATCTGCCATCTCTCTTTTGTGTTTTGCTCTGATATCATATAAAGGAAACATAGTTTGTAAGTTTCTAATCTGAATCGTGCAACTTTATTAACGTTAAACGATGGCTTTATGTAACAGCCTTACAATTGAAAATTGAGACTTAAGGAAATTGAAATGGAAGCTAAAAGACATAGTCTCAGAAATTAATAGAATAAATTCAACTCCTAAAGAATAACTAACTAATTTATTTAGAATCTAACAAATCTAAGTGTCCTTCCCACATAATCAAATTGAAGTGGTTTAAGAGATATACCTTATGAGGAGAGTTACAATCCATTTCGAGATCCTACAGATCCTAATTACAATCCATTTCGAGATTTGATTTGTAACCAAAACTGATTAAAGTGTGTGTACAATTCTATATATATTTCACGGCGATGTCTTTTTTTGTTAGGATGAAGAAGAAGCTGGATCTGGTTGGTTTAGCTGGTTTGATATTATTTCGGGTTGGTATCAAATTTAAGGGGTTTTGTATATGATTTAATTTTTAAACCAATCAAACCAATTGGTATGTACCTATAGATTTAAAATTTTTGTTTCGTGTGTAAATAGTTTTATAACTTTGAAGTGGTGGAGAAATAGAATGAGGTATAGACTTTGTGTAGATATGATATTATATGATAATTTTTGGTGGGGAAATAGATAGTTGACCCTAATTTGAATGGGATAGTAGTGATGCAGAAGCTAAATCATTTAAAAGCACAAAACTGATTTATTCAAAAAGATCAAAAAATGGATACGAGTTGAAAACATAATATAACACATTAAAAATTATATAATATTAAAAATTTATTATGAATAATAAAAATTCAGTATATAAATTTTAGGAGAAATCATCTTTGATACCACAAGAATCAATTTTCTTATGAGAAATGCCACTCTTCTATTTTTTTCTTTATTTAAATATCATTTTAGTTATAATTAAAAGACAATAAAACATTTGCCTACAATTTAAAATAAAGAGACAACAAGTTCAAAATAACGTCTATACACAAGATATAACTAAAATAAATTTTGACTTTTTTTACAATAACTAAAATACTTTTTGACTTACAAAATTTAACTAAATTTTGATTCAAAAATACATAATAAATAGCGAGTTCCAAAAACCGGAAGCGATCATCAAATGAAAGTTTCATACGGTCTATATTTTTACGGTGACAATGAAAATTTTGATTAAAATTATTAAAGAAATAGTAACAATATTAAAAAAGAAAGACAATTTCCTTCTTCCCGAATATTTGGAGTTCGGGTCTCATCTAAAAAATCGTGATATTTGTGTGTATCTTGAACTAAATCCTTATATTATTTTCGAAATAAAAATTATAATAGAAAAAATGAAAATAACTATACATAGAAATTTTTAATTTCCTTTGAAAAAACTATATATTATGTTAAATTTTATAAATAGCTTTATTAGAATTAAATAATATGTATAAAAAAGTTATTTATTTTAAATATATTTTAAGATTTGAATCTAGTTCCAAATGTTCAGAAATAAAAATTTTAATATTCAGATACAGATCCGCACAAATCCTACATTTCAGTATTTGGATTCATACTCTTCAAATATCTGAATTTTTTCGGAGCGAATTGGGATCACAACTCTTTAGAAATTTGGATTTTCAAAATGAATCCCAAATAGAATCTGAATAGTAAGGTTCACCTATACTTTGGCAATCCTAGTATATCATGCGTAAAGAATAGTGCGATTTGTCTGAAATATAATGTCTTATAGATTTCACCATGTTCTATTTAGTAAGTATATGTTTTAAATCATTAACCGTTGGTTTTGGTTTTTGACTAACATGGAAAATTTTATCATGTGCAACTAACATAAAAAGATCAAGTTGGAAAGAAAAAGCAATATGTGTTGTGCTTGTTCAGCCTTATACGAAAACCTTCAGCAATGACACAGACACACACGCACTCTCCCTTAGTCTCTTGAGCTTTTATTTCTTTATAACTATAAATGGTCCTCCTTTAGATTATCAATTTATCATTATGGTTTTTACCATTTTCTCACTCAATTTATTACTCAACTAATTGGATTGTGACGAGTAACAACTATAATAAGTACTCCGATCCCGTTGAGAAAAAAAGAAAAAAATACTCCAATCCCAAAGGAAATGCAATGTAATAAATTTAATACTAGATTTTATTAAAAAAGAAACAAAATCAATTAATTTTAGTATCTCGTGATTCTTTTTTTTTTTTTTTTNCAAGTCTTTTTTTTGACAAGTGTCACTACACCCCAAATCCATAGTTAGCTCATTATTGAATTAACATGATAGTTTCATGTTTCTACATTTCATTTTCTCAATCTACAAGGCTCATCAGTCGTCGTCCGGTTTCAAACGATACATTGAATGTTATTGACCAAAAATATTTTACCCAAACTTCTCAAAACTACATAGTAGGCCATTGAGAAATTTTATAAAATTTTACAAAAATTAGTTTATGTTCTAAAATTTTTTTATATTCTCTAACTATTTCAAAAAATACTATTAATACTATAATTTTTTTTTTAAAATACTACAAACATAAAAATTAATATTCAAAAATACTAAGACAGCTTCAAAATCTGCATAAAATCAACAACAATAAAATATCTAATCTTTTTGAAAGTTAAAAATTAATCTAAAATTTTCTTTATATATGTATCTCATCATCCACTTCAATGTTTTCCAATGAATTCTTCATACTTTGCTCATAAATCTACTAACCATACACACTGATAGGGGTGTTCAATACGGTAAAACCGAATCGAACGAACCGAACCGAATTATACGATATCGTATAGTTTTAGATAAACAATATAAATCGTTTGGATATACATTTATAAAAACCATAAATATACATATAGTACAGTTATTAACTGAAAAACCCGATTAAACAAAAAAAATTGACAAATTTTTAATTTATTTATATAATATAATATATATTATATAACTAATTTTTGTCAACATAATATATAATTAAATAATCTACATATTTACTAAAAAACAAGTGTTGCACTATAAGAAAAAATAATTTTCTAAATAATTAAAATTTTAGTTTTGATATTTGAAAAAAATATTTATTATATTATTAAATAATCTACATAGATTTACAATTAACTAAAAAATATAGAAAAATCAGTGTCCACTAAATATGCATTAGTTTGCTATATAGTAAATAAATCAACTGAATCAAAATTATTGATAATTTTTATTTTAAATTGACAGAGTTTTATGTGCATTATAAGAAGATAAAAATAATGGTGACTAACATTAATACGAGGAATTCCACTAAATTATCTGTTTTATCATTATAATATTTATGCATTAGTTTGTTATATAGTAAATAAATCAACTGAATCAAGTAGTAGACACACTTTCTTTTCTTGTCCTTTTACTACATATCCTTTTGATTTCTCCTATAAATTTCTTCATCTAGAATTCCATGAAAATGCAGTTTTTACATCAAGTTCCATGTTATAGTGAACCAGTGGCGGTCTCAGAAAAATATTTTACCTGGTTCAAAATATACATTAAAATGATATCGAATAAATAAT
>OVAV01002531.1:0-11100 GCA_900406375.1 Iberis amara
TTTGACTGTGTCTGACAGTTGGTGCAAAGACCGGTTAAACAGGAACTCTATATATTCACTACGGAAGCTGCATAAGCTAGATGAAGGATTTTTGTTCCATGTTCGATCATTGAGGTTGAAATCAAACGTTCTATCTATGATACATAGCTAATGTGAATGTGATGTTTATGGTTTTCGGGCCATCCTCGCCTTTTCACAATAGAGTTTATAAAACCACAAATCTACCCCCTACAGGTGTTACACTGTCTCCTCTCAGACCATGGATTTTTTGGAATCTTTGGCTAGCAAGGAATAAACTAATATTTACGGATCGATCACCATCGGCCGTAGAAATAGTTACTCTAGCCTCTCTTCGGGCAAGAGAATGGGAAGAAGCACAACAAAAGGAGCCAATGGAACCACGAGAGATCACTCCTCTGAATTCAGCAACAGAAACAGAGTTTGTTTGTTACTCTGTTGCAGCGTGGCAGGCTTCATCGGCAAGAGCATGCTTAGCTGCATATCTCGGACAACATCACAACCAACCCAAGACTTGGATCACGACGGCACAGTCGGTACCATCAGCGCTGTGTGCGGAAGCTCTAACACTCCGGGAAGGTGTTATGTTCGATTTTCGTCAAAAGATAAAATCGATAACGTTCGCATCGGATTGCAAAAAACTCATCAACGTTCTCAACTCAAATGAAGATCTTTCAGAAATTTACGGCATCACTACAGATATAAAGATCTTAGCGAAACGTTTTGATGTAGCTAATTTCATGTTCGTACCTCGTTTAGAGAAGCTGATTTACTAGCTAAGAGGGCATTGGCTCAAATTGTAACAAAAACTAGTTAATGAATGAATGAGAATGAGTAGTGCACAAAAAAAAAAAAAAAAAAACCCTCTAAGGTACTTCTTATACTTGCCAATGATTTTTCTGTAGTTTCACATTAATTTATTCTTGATATGCTAGTACTAGTTGGAGGATGCTGTATTTTTGCTAACTTTGGTGTTTTAGAGACTAATGGGAACCGAGATACACCTTTAGTTCTTAGAAGACTTTTCCTTACAATAATGAGAGTTGTTCAAATCATCGTATATCTTTGTAAAGGATAAAGAAAAGATGTTCTATCCAGCAATTCCATCAACAGGTACATCTACAATCATTATGATCAATAGAGAAGACTTGTGGTGATTCTTACAGAGAGTGGTATAAGAATGATATCAAAGAATTTATTGATAGAGATTCTCACGTAATAAAAAAAAGCATAATTAAAAATCAAGGTAAAAGAGAAAGTGAAACCAAAGAAGATAGAGGAGATCTTCCCTAGAAATTGGTTAATTAAGGATAAAATGAAACACAAAAATTCTCAAAAATCTAAGGATTAAGATGATGACAATGTACTAAATTTTTTTTATTAGTACATAATTTATTATCTTTTAAATANACTGGGTCTTTCAGGTCAGGATTTCGTCCTGCAAAGCAAACTTGTCCGAAATAAACCTCAGAAATAGGGCAATTTTCAATCTTTCCCTTTTTTCATCTTCTTCTTCTCCCAAAATCGTTGATATTCAGAAGGAGAAGAAAGATTAGAAACGCGATTAACAGATTAGCCTCCTTGAGCTTTGAGCTCGAGTACTCCAGAAAATGAAAGGGGCAGGTTTAAAGAAGAAAACCCAGGTGGTGAACGACTCTGGTGAGGTAGATACGGCGGAAGAGACTGTCAGAGAAAGCCAGAAACGAAGCGGAGACGGTGATTTTGGCAGTGAGGAAGGCGGAGGAAGTGGAGAATCGAGTCTTCGCGAGATGGGTGATGATAGGCGTACGGAGGATAGGGAAGAAGAACAAGACGATGATGACGACGGAGAAGAAGAGGAAGAAGAAGAAGAGGGAGAAGAAGAAGAAGGAGTGCAAGAAGAGAGGCCAAAGCTAGATGAAGGGTATTATGAAATCGAAGCTATTCGTCGTAAGAGGATTCGAAAAGTAGGCTCTTTTTTTCTCTTTCAATTAATGTGATTTTTGAGTTTAGGCAAACTTCTTCTCATACTTTGCATTGTTCAAGAAATTTGCTGCTTTAGTAATAATCCTAATAGGGCAGAAAAATCGGGGCTTTGATTTCTGGGAGAGAGAGAGAGAGAGATATTACAAGNCAAAATTTGATTAGTGATTGATTTTGGTTGCTTTAATGTTTGATATCTTCTTGTTTCTGTTTTCTGGATTCATTCATTGATTGATTGATTGATTCTGCCTTTTGGTTACTCGTAGGGCAATGTCCAGTATCTAATTAAATGGTAAGCTCTTCAATTTTTACTCAATTTATATCCTTTTCCAATGACATAACTTATAAACTCTATTGTGAAAAGGCGAGGATGGCCCGAAACTGCCAACACATGGGAGCCTTTAGAGAATCTTCAATCTATTGCTGATGTTATAGATGCATTCGAAGGAAGGTAAATGCATCTGTTTCTAATTCTTCTGTGCTACTTTTTCAATTTTGGTTTTCTCATGTGTTTTACTTTTCTGTCTCAAAGTTTAAGGCCAGGAAAGCCTGGTAGGAAGCCGAAGCGCAAATATGGAGGTCCTAATTCTCAGATGAAGAAGAAACACCGACGTTTAACTTCTACATCACATGATGCTACTGAGAAATCTGACTCTTCTACATCTCTTAACAACTCTAACCTTCCTCCTCACATTCCTGGTTCAGTTGGTAGGACTCTACTAAAAGGAAGCGTGGAAGCCAAGAGTGCGTATGTTGAACCTAACAGCAAAAGTGTTGGGATGGTCCGGAATGTTAGTTTAATTGAAGAGGAGAAAGAATATGATCCAACACTTAACGAGCTACGAGGACCCATCAACAATAATAATGTTGCAGAGTGTTCCTATGGAGGAGGAGGCATTGGTTGTGAAAGTGATAATGTAAGACCTAATGGCCTTCTCAAGGTTTATCCTAAAGAGCTTGATAAGGACAGTCGTTTCATAGGTGCTAAGCGGAGGAAGTCTGGTTCTGTGAAAAGATTCAAACACGATGGATCAACAAGTAACAACCACACGATAGCTACAGATCAAGATTTGACTACAATAGCATCTTTTGGTAGAATTGAAAGGATAGGGAACGAGTATCCTAGTATGTTGGAAAATAACAATTTGTCTCAGAAAACCAAGATGGAGGAATTGGACATCGTGAGGATCCTTAAACCGATGAGCTTTTCGGCATCTGTATCAGACAATGTGCAAGAGGTGTCAGTGACCTTTTTGGGGTTGAGGTTTGTTGTCATTGCGCATTGGTCAATTTTTCGTAATTATAAATTCATTATAGCTTTACTAATTTGGTTAAATCCCCATAGGTCTGATGGTATAGAAGTGGTAGTGGATAACAGGTTTCTCAAGGCTCACAATCCTCTTTTGGTAAAGATTATCTTTCAATGCTTTTTCGTATGCATTTACTCAATTTGTAAGATTCTAAAAGTGTTTTTGATTGGCAGCTGATTGAATTCTACGAGCAACATCTCAAATACAATTGCACGCCTTGATTCATTTCGTATGGTAAGAATTTGTTTGTACACAGCCACGCACTTGTAGGTAGAAAAAGATTATATGGGGTTTTTATTGTCTAGCAAAGCAACGTGTAGAGTCGTCGAGGTAGTAGCAAGTGATTTTTGTAAGGCTTTTTCCAGGAGGTTTCAGATTGTAATCTATCTCCTCGGTTTCTTGCATCGTTCCTTTTAAATGGAGATTGTGTTGAACTTGCTTGTTTAAATATCAAGTTTATGATATATTGTTGCTATATAAGTATATGGATCTATTGATGTATGCTTATGTATACAACTTTCACTCTTGTGTAACACTCAGTTGGTGTGATTTGAAATGTTGCTTTTGAACTAAAAGGAGCTAGAGAGCTTCTTTTTGGGGTAAACACTACACTTTATATATCAATTATATGCCATGAAAAGCTAGCAACAATGAGACATAAGCGGTTGAGTGTTTTACAATAGCCTCATTCAAGAAGATGGTGAATCCAGTCCTTTACAATAACCGGTGAACCATACCAAGGTCTGGTTTCATCTTCTGAGCCAACAGGGGAATGGTAAACACCGTCAAAGCTAACATTAAGTGCACCTTCAAGATGAGCTGAAACCTCTGGAACCACTCCATCACCCCAAACATCAGCTCTTCCACATACTTGCTTGTATCCTTGCCCTACAAAACGAGCACGGAAACTAGGCCCTGAAGAAACCTCTGAACCACTTTTCTTGTTGCTTGTTATAGCAAGCTCTCCTCCACCGTTGATTCCACTAAAATCAGAATCAACATCCACATCTGCATTGTTTACCAAAGGAGCTCCACGAATGTATCTGCATATCAACGAATAATTCACAACTCCCAAGTCTTTTCAAACATCTATGGTTTTGAGAAGTAACATTACCTCCCAGCGATGCAGACATATCTCAGCTTAGGAGTGTAAACAGCTTTTGCACAATGATCTTCCACGTAATAGAGAAGACCTCTTGTTTGATCTATAACTCCTGATTGTCCTCTTGGTGGTGGTCTAAAACCACGCAGTTAAAACATCAAAACAACATCTCTAGGAAGGACTAAGAAAGTATAATGGACATGTATAAGTGACCTACAAGTGAGGCGTACCAAGTGTCAACAGCAAGGAGATATCAGAGTTTCCGTATTCTTCCATGTAAACACGAGCAAGCCATCCTCCAGCTGAGTGTCCAATCAATGACAATCCTTGACCTGTAAACGATGGTTACTGCGATTTACAACTGAAACTAGCAGCTAAGTCTGATCCAAGAACACAAAGCAGTATTACCTTGAGCTAACTCATTGGCTTCGCGAACTGCATCATCTATTCTTTTCAGGTACCTGATAAACATCCATAAACAAATCAACTGAGTCGCGAAATTCCAGACAGAAAGTAGTGAAAGATTCACAGAGAAATCAATACCAATCAAGAACAGGACGAGGGCGGAGGGTGCCTCGCCAGTAGGCTGGATCAACCAAACCGGCTGCATTTCTAAACCAATCGAGCCTTGATACAGCTGCAACCACTGTAGGAACACCGTATTCTCCCAAGGTTACCTCCAGCTTCTTGTAGTCTCCTGAATTGTTCCCTAGACCCTAAAAAACCAATCACATGAATCTCACCATGAAATCATATCACGCAGAACCAAGTTTTGGACTTCAACATTTTTTTTGATAAAGCGTTCCAAAAATAAACCAAAAAAATAAGAAACAGAGAATTAAGCTGATTGGAATTAAATAACCACACATTTTCCGCCATTGTTGTCTCAATCAGGGGAAGAAGGTCAATTACCGGTAGAATGACGGCGGGACGGTATTTGACGTCGCCGGCATAAGAGGATAATGAGGATGACGTGGCGGTGGAGCAGCTTGGCTTCAGCCTGAGCGATGGAAAAATCGCCGAGGCCATCCTTTTTGGTTAGTGGTTATGAGCTCAAACTCGGATTTTTAAAATCCACATGTTCTTAAACATTTTAATGTATTTACAGAAACACCCTAATAGTTTCAATCTTTATAAAATTAAGTAGAAAACTCTTGAAAACTTCTTCGGCAGCTACTGTCATGGGTTTAAGACGAAATCAGAAAGAACACTGAAAAATAAAACATTTTTATGATAGAATCAGCCGAACTGAATCAAATCCTCTTTTCTTATTCTCTGAACAAAAATGGTCTCTCTTTCTCAGGCTTGCTCTTCGTCTTCGGCTACACCATTGCTTCTAGCGAAAAGGATGTTTTCCTTAGCTTCATCTCCGTTTATCCACACCAGCTTCAGAGCATCTACCTCCACGTTTGGTTCTGCCTCAGTTTGTGTCGATTCGAAAGAAATGAGAAGCACTGATTTGGTGGATTTGGAGTATGCAGAACTAAACCTCAAGTATAAGATATCTGAGGTTTCCTCCTCTCTTCATCTAAACCCTAATTTCCTTTTCTTTTCCAGTATTTGGTTTCTAGTATTGCTCTAATCTCGAAGAATTGTCCGTTTTATATTATGGTCCAATGTTTGTTTGAATTACAAGTCTTTTTCATCTTCATTGACTCTTCTACTACTAACTAGCTGGTCTATCATTATCTCTAGTTATTTGATAAGATAAAGTATCATTTTGTGTTTGTTTCTTCTTCTCTTTTGTTTGCAGGAAGTGGGTCATGTAAGAATCAGACAGCATGTTAATCCTCTCAGTTCCTCTTTCTCTGTAAGTTGTATCTTGTGACAGCTTTTTACTTGATATTTAGAACAGCATAACTGATTTACACTGTTCTTCTTTTTGATAGACGCCAGCTCCAGTTCCTGCTTGGGAGGAAGTTTATAAGGATCCATCGTTGCCTCTTATGGTGGATATTGGAAGTGGTATTTTGTGAGCATACTTAAGACTTATGAGACTTATCCTTTTCTTAACTCAAAGTCCGATCATAGTCTTCTTCCGAAAGTCCTTATGTGCTTATGCAGATCATGTTGTCTCAGTCGAGTTTTCTTGAAAACTTTTGGTTGCAAAGTCTGTATATTTCCATTGAATTTGAATTTAGTTTGTGTAGTCAAGTAGCTTCCCTTTGTATAGTTCCTGTTGTTGCGTTGCGCCTCTTTCATGCTTGAAATGTTCATGGTGTTCAGGTAGTGGCAGATATCTCCTATGGTTAGCCAAAAGGAATGTTGACTCACAAAATTACTTGGGGTTGGAGATACGCAAGAAAGTACTGATTGAGCTCCTTTGACAGTTTCCAATTCACTCGACCATTCACCTGCTTTATTAGCTAATATGTTCCAATTTCTCACATGTCTTTGCAGCTGGTCAAGCGAGCCAACTTTTGGGTGAATGAGCTCAGACTTTCAAACATGTAATCTCTCTGCAATCCAACCTTATGGAAGAGCTTTAAATTCTTTTGTGTTATACTCTGTTATTGACTTTCTTTGTTGTGGATGGTTTTTTAGACACTTCATATTTGCAAATGCAATGGTCTCTTTTGAACAACTTATATCAAGCTACCCTGGACCGTTGGAGTTTGTCTCAATCTTGGTAAGTGACATATAGAAACCAATATATACTAATACTGTGACGATCCAAAATTTATTATCTTGTTGTTAAATTACAGTGTCCGGATCCACATTTCAAGAAACGGCATCAAAAGAGACGCGTTGTCCAGAAGCCTTTGGTAAAATCCATTCTTCAAAACCTAAAACCCGGCGGAAAGGTACTCTTCTGAGACATTTTCACACTTGTAGATTTCTTTGGCCTCAAAAGTTTTGGAACTTGTTTGTGGCTCTGCAACCAGATATTTGTGCAATCGGATGTTCTAGAAGTAGCTCAAGACATGAGAGATCAGTTAGACGAAGAATCAAAGGTTCTTGGACATGTTGACACAGTAGACACTGAAGGGTGGTTAAAAGAGAACCCGATGGGTATACGAACAGAACGTGAGATTCACGCAGAATACGAAGGTGCAAGAATCTATAGAAGACTATACCACAAGCTTGAGCTTCCATGATTCGCTTTCCCATTTGATCGATTATTCAAAGTTTTGGGTTTTTAATAGCTAATTTCAAATCTATAATGGATTAGGTTTGACTGGAATCAGATTCTTTTTTAAATATATTCTAATTGGTTGAAAAAATTATAATAAAAAAAGCATATGTTTCAAGATATTGTTAAGTATAATATATTATCTTTGAATAAATTTGTGAAAAAGAAAGAATAATACTCAAATAAAAGGAAGCACGTGGCGTGGAAACTACGGCGTCACAGGCGTTTCCTCTGCTTTGAGGAAGGCGGAAGTATTTAGGCAGACGACGTCGTCATCTTTCGAATTGTTATCAAATCTCTTACTAGGCAATTCAGAAAACCTTTAAGCTCTCTTGGTACGCATATCCTTAATCTTTTGTTTAGATTCGTTTTCTTTTTTTCTTGGTTTTATGCTGTTTTGCATTCATATACACTTTGTTGCTTCGATCGAGAAACTAAGCATCGCAGAACAGATATTGAAGTTTGGTTATTGATTTTTTTTTTAAAACCCTAGAAATCAGTTCTGTTGAACCTCTGATGTTTCAAAGTTTTTGTGTTCGTTTGAGAAGGATTTGTAATTCTGTATGTTATTGAAGAAGAGAAATCGGATTTGAATATCTATTAGTGATGTTTCTTAAGGCATCTTCTATGACCTTTCTTGCTTTTCTTTACTCCTTTTCATCAACTTATGACCATGTTATATCCACTTCTCCTCCTTAAAATCATATATAGTTTTTCTATTTGTTACTTATTTCTTTTTCTATCTAGGTTGGATGTTATTTTAGTGGCATTAGCTTTGAAATTTGAGTAGACACCTAAATTCACTTATCCCCTTAAGGCCTTAGTACTCACAACATAGCATTTGTTGTTCTTCCTAATCTAATGCCGAAGTGTTTCCTTTTTTTGAAAGTGTAGTAACCTTTTACTCTGAAAATGGGAAAGGATCATCATAATCACAGTGACAGAGGATTCTTCCACAACTTAGCAGGATTTGCAGGCGGACACTACTCACCTCACGGTCATGGTCATCATGGTTATGGTCATCATAGTCATGGTCATGGTTATGGTTATGGAACTCCTTATCCATACCCGCCGCCTCCTCCTCCTCCTTCTTATGGATACCCTCCGGTTGCTTATCCTCCTCCACACGGTGGTTACCCTCCCGCTGGTTATCCTCCAGCCGGTTATCCCCGTCCATCTCACTCTGGTAATTTCGGTCTTAACATGTCACACTATATCTAAGCTTTCTATGGTTTGTTTGCGTTTGCTTTAATGTTTAGTGTGTATGTTTTCTTTTGCCAAATGATCCCCACAACCATTAGACCTTTGGACTTGGTGTTGATTACAGGACATCACCATGGAGGTTTAGGAGCAATTATAGGTGGAGCGGCTGCAGTAGCTGCAGCAGCTAGTGCTCATCACCATATGTCTCACCACGGACACTATGGTCACTACCATGGTCACGGCTATGGTTACGGGTATCATGGTCACGGTAAGTTCAAGCATGGAAAATTTGGAAAACGATGGAAGCATGGCATGTTTGGAAAGCACAAGGGCAAATTCTTCAAAAAATGGAAGTGATTTTTCTTTTCCAGAAGATTGATCCAATTCAAAGACTTCACTATCACTACATAACATAACAATAATTACATTAAATATTGTGAGCCTTAGAGGTTAGAAAGTCCATATGATCTTTCTATCTTGGTTTGGTTTTGTATAAAGTTTGAAACTAATATCCACTTGTTTGAAAACGATCAATAGACTTCTTCCACACTTATGGTCCTTTAAGCTTTACCCTTGCCCTAAAATCTCAAAACCTTTCATCATCGCTCTCCTCGGCCCTGCCTTGTGTCGCTGTTTCATTCACTTATGTAATCAAATCAGATGAGCCTGTCTTCTCAGCAGCCATTAGCTGTCTGGTTCTTTAGCTGCATTAACCATCTTTAACAATGGGTTGAAGGTTACCATAAAGCCATTGCATCTATTGGAAAACCATCAACGTTCTACATTTGGGTTTTGCTCTCTGGTTAGTACTGCTCTGAGTTTATTGATATGAGTTGGTCTGCTTCTGAGAAGAGTTAAATTTCCCAATCTTTCTTCCTAATATAATGATTTTGTTCCAATTCAAAAACTGTACACAGATTAAACAACAAAAGACATTTTCACCAGGAGTAACGCCTGCTTCTCCGGCTTGTCCTCCTGAAAAGTTTACAAGCCAGAATGCTAAGATCAACAGCAGCCGCAAGCGCCATGAATATGGCTGCATCTTCCACACAAGTTACATGCCTCATAGCTAATTGCACCACTGGCTTGCTGCTTTTCCCTTCCCCTTGTACTCTTGAGCTCATTACAAACCCGCCTCCAGATACACACTGTCCTAGACCTGAGTAGTCCCCGCTACACTGCGGGCTTGGAACCGGGGTAGCTGCAATCGTTAACATCTGTTTATCCGTATCGATTAAAAATTCCCCACCTTTCTCAGCGTTTATGAGAATTTCAGACATTAAAACATCTCCAACTTCTTGCACATTAGATAAGAGATGAAACCTGCAACATACAGAGTCTCTAATCCCACGTTCCCGCCAAGCTTCAAGCTTTCCCCATGGCTGCCAGCTATTGGGTCGGCATGGATCAGGACGAACCACAAGCCAAGCACCTGGGTTGGACTTGGCGACCCAATCACAGCCAGTGGATGGAACAAAAGGGGTTGTTATGAACGCAGCAGCAACTGCAGAGCCAGAGAGATCATGTATCTTCACTTTCCATCCTTTTCTCTCACGTCTCTCACTCTCAAGTTCGGTTCCATCGCCTGAACTTGACCAGTATCCGTTTAAAGGATCCACCTGTGACACCCTGAACAATCACAATCAAAACCCTCATCATTATTAAGTAGAGAGGAGATACAAACTGTGGTGAAAGAAATCAAATGTCACCTGTCTCGGCTAAATTTGCAACTGAAGATAGGTTGCTTGGCCGAGCCACGAAGCTGAACTATCTGAGGGCTCAAAGTAGTTACATCTTCAAACTGGAACACATATCGAGGATCAGGATCAAGCTTAACTCTCAAATGAAGCTCTGTGCCACCATTATCACGCTTGTTCTTTCCAATACTGATCCAACCATTGAAGAGAATCATCGGTTTCCCTTCTCCCCATTCAGGACTTACCACCAACTTAAATATCCCAATCTGCTGTCTTTTAGCAACAACTCCACAATGTGAACTCTTTTTACCAGTAAAAACTGAAATTTCCAAGTGAGCATAAGGATTATAGAAGCATTTAGGGGTTAGGAGAGATCTCAAATCAGATTCTTCAAGATAAAAGCTTGTCGAAATGCTGTGAGTGTCAGGAGATGCATCTAGAGATGGCATCAAAGGAATAGATGTTGTTTGAACTGGAAAGCCTCGCAGTTTAATATCGCAAGAACATTGGTAAGAAAAGTTGTTCTTCTTCTCATCGGATGTGAGGAATTTGGGAATTCTCAGGGCAAGAGAGCCTACTGAAAGGCGAGTAAAAGCTTGAGGATCCATTCAATGTCAGAAATGTTTCCCCATTGGATGATCACAGTGGATGTTATGATCAATCAACCTAAATAGC
>OVAV01002532.1:0-11099 GCA_900406375.1 Iberis amara
TTTATATATATATATATATATATATATATGTTTATATATGCATATATTTATTACTTATCAACCTCATGCTATATTCTTCAGTGAAACCAAGAATCAAGACCCTTTTGTTGTAAATGTCTGTAATAATCTAGGCTATGCTAATAATTTTTTGGTATCTCCAGTTGGTTCAAAAGGAGGTTTGGCAATTTTTTGGAGAAGGGATGTAAATATTAGGATACTCCAAGAACCAACTATGTACAAAGTAGATGCATATATTGAAGTTGATGGTTTCTCGTGTTATTTGCACTATATTTATGGACCTTCTAACATTTATACACATCATAATCTATGGGATTCTATTTTATCACAGGAAGCTGCAGGAACCTCTACATCATGGATTCTACCCCACTTATGTCTTGGTGACATGAATAAAATAACCTCTAACCTGGAGAAGAGAGGAGGACCTAGAAGACGTGAAACTTCATTTCTTCCTTTTCGTATATTAATGGCCAATGCATCATGGATTGAGACATTTCCTCAGGCTTATGTCCAAGTGCTTAAGTGGAGTGGCTCTGATCATCGGCCACTGTTGCTAAACACGGATGAGATTGGCTGGAAACAGACGAGATTGTTTAAATATTAATCAAGGTGGAAAAGCCATCCTACTCTTTATCAAATTGTGGCTCAAACTTGGCAGCATCATGGACAAGCTTCATCTCCTCCCACATTCTCCAAGTTGTTTGCTGAATGTAGGAAAAGCCTATCGAAGTGGAAATATCATGAAAAGGTGAATTCAAGCATCAAAATAAAAAAATTACAGGAAAAACTGCATGAGGCTTAAGATGCAGAACCAGTTAACTACTCAATTGTTTCTGAATTAAAACCTAATCTTTTAAATGCCTGTCAACAAGAAGAATCTTATTGGAGGCTTAAGAGTCGTATATCCTGGTTGCAACTTGGTGATAGGAAACCACTTATTTCCACTCAAAGACAAAAAAAAGAAGACATTATAATCGTATCATTTCTATCATTGATGATACAGGAACCATACAAACAGAACCAGAGGCATTCAAGGAAGTCTTTGTTTCATATTTTTCCACTTTATTTCAAGAAAATGCTAATATCCAACCTCAATCTTATGACTTACTATCTGACTTGCCTTGTAGAGTCACATAGCAAATCAACCAAGACCTCACCAAAGCAGTTACAGAATCTGAGATTTTTTCAGCTTTATCTCAAATGAATGGGGATAAGGCACCAGGCCCAGATGGATTAACTGCAGCTTTCTACCAAACTCACTGGACTGACATCAAAACAGAGGTTATATCTTTTATCAAATATTTCTTTGAAATTGGTCATTTTGATCCACACTTGAATCATACCCATATATATCCCAATCCCAAAATGCCCCAACCCCAAAACCCAAAGGATTACAGACCAATCAACTTGGCAAATGTTGCCTATAAATTGCTTTCCAAGATTCTAGCTAATAGACTAAAAGTTTGGCTGCACTATATTGTCTCTGAGAATCAGTCAGCTTTCATACCAAATAGATACATTACTAATAACGTTCTGGTGGCCCAGGAATTGATACATTCACTTAAAACTAGTATCAGAAAAGATAAGTTCATGGCTTTGAAGATGGATATAAGTAAAGCCTTTGACAAAGTAGATTGGAATTTTCTTATTTTCCTTATGAGAAAGCTGGGATTTGCAGAGAAATGGTGCCACTGGATACATAACTGTTTAACCACAATTAGTTACTCTATATTACTTAATGGTCAGCCGGTGGGAAACATTAAACCTAGAAGTGGTATACGACAAGGAGACCCTATTTCCCCTTACTTATATATTATATGTGCTGAAGCTTTATCATTCTTGATCAAAAAACAATAACAGAATAACTTACTTATGGATTTTAAGGCAAATTGTAAAGGGCCATCAGTTTCTCATTTAATGTTCGCTGATGATTTGCTAATAGTTTGTAAGGTAAATGATCAAGAAATCAGCACCTTGAAGAATACTCTGCAAACATATGGTGACTATTCAGGCCAACAGATCAATTATTCAAAATCAGTTGTGTTGTTTGGTAAGAATGTTGACTACAATACTCAGAGATACATCCAGCAACAAACGGGTATTTTTAATCTTGGTGGATTTACAAAGTACTTAGGCCTTCCGGATTATGTTAATGCTAAATCCACATCTGTCTTCTCATATATTATAGACAGAGTTAAGAGTAAGATGAGTCACTAGACAATAAACTATTTATCTCCTGTAGGAAGAGAAGTTTTCATCAAAGCAGTTCTAACCGCTATACCAAATTACGCTATGCAATATTTTCTTCTTCCTCAAAAGATCATCAACATACTTACTTCTCTTATACGCATATTTTGGTGGTCAGGTATGAAACAAACATTTAAAATACCCTGGATTTCTTGGGCTACTTTAACTAAAAGCAAATCTTTGGAAGGAATTAGCTTTCATAATTTAAAGTACTTTAACTTGGCACTTGTTGCAAAACAATCATGGAGATTGTTAACTCACTCTGAGAGTCTGTTTGTAAAGGTATACAAAGCCAAATACTATCCCAATACTTCAGTTTTAGAAGCAGAGAAGAAAGGAAGCTCAAGTTATGCGTGGAAAAGTATACACCAGAGTATTTCTTTAATAAACAGAGGCTTATCCTGGTCCGTAGGCAATGGAGAGACCATACGAGTTTGGAAAGACAATTGGATACCCCATGTCAAACCAGTACCGGCGATGAAGAGATGGTCTTTATGTCCATCACATATGAAGGTTAATGATCTATTAAATGAGGACAGAACAGGCTGGTCTGAACTTACGCTTAGACAGTATCTGGCAGAAACTGATATAGTCACTATACTTAAGATCAGGCCAAGCTTATTTGGCACACCTGATCAACCAGTCTAGATGCATACAAAAATAAGCTTATATACTGTTAAATCAGGATACCACTTCATTCAATCTGGACAAGAAAGATCAGAGGCATATATCTCAAAAGATAAGTTATTTCAAGCAATTTGGAAGTTAAATATCCCTGGTAAGATTAAACACTTATGGTGGAGAATTATTCATGAATCTTTACCTGTGGCAACCGCTTTAATCAGAAGACATATTCGATTAGATCCAATATGTCAAGTCTGTGGTGATGATGAGGAGGATTTGATTCATATGCTCTTCACGTGTAGAGTTGCAAAAGAAATTTGGAATCTATGTCCTAACACTTTGTTCCTCAATCTACCGGCTTCTACTAACTTGATTCAGAATGTCAATCTAGTATTACAGCAAGAAAGGCTATTCCCCAACTCACAAATGGCTAGTCTACCTTTCTTAATAGGCTGGAGTATCTGGAAAATGAGGAATCAACTGGTTTTTAAAAATCAAAGGCAACATATACATGATACTATCAACTCGGCCATTACTTATATGACAAGCTGGCACGACAGTCAATTGGATCAAAGGCAAACTTCTGATAACCAAATAGGGAGGAACATGCCACAATCACATTGTCCCTTAACTCCTGATCTGGCTTGTAATTTTGTTTCTGATCCAAATGATTATGTTTTGTTTACAGATGGATTTTGGATATCATCCTCAACCAGATGTGGTATTGGATGGGTACTGTTCCATTCCAATAGGAAGATTCTTCAGGAATTGGCTTCAATGACACCAGCTATCTCAGCTTTTGAAGTTGAATGTCTAGCTATATTGGAGGCATTACGTTTTCTACAAGAAAATCAATACAATAACATACATCTCCTGAGTGATTCCAAGCAAATCGCAAATATTGTCTCGGAGATGCACCAGAGTACGGTCGGAAATGCTATTCAGACAAAGGAGGGGATTAGCATCTTACTGGATATAAACAAACTTCTGAGAAGCTTTCAACGTTTTAGAATTACATTCATTCCTCGCACCATTAATACATTAGCTGATACTTTGGCTAAGAAAGCTCGTGTTGAAAATATCCATTACACTATCCAATGGACTTAAGCTGTAAACTTATCTATCTTAATTAAATAAAATTAAAGTTGACAAAAAAAAACCATAACCATATATTTACATAGGAATTTCTTAAAAGATTATAAATTTATAGAAGTTTTACTAAAGTTTATACAAAATTCTGATATATTTTATTTTTAAACTGGTGGCTTTTTGGTACATATGAGTTCGGTTTATAACTATAAAACCACCGGTTGAGGCGAACCAAAGCTGATAACCGACTATATATATTGCTTTTGCAAACCACAAAGACGTTCACTCAAATTCCTTCGTCTCTACAAAATTTTCATTTGCAGTGAAACTTTCCGTTGACGCCTCAAAGGTGTTTGACGAAATGTATGATTCACTTTAAATTCCGAGCGAAAATCAAGTATTCAATTTGATGCAATTGCGGTATTTGTTGATTATTTCTGAAATCGTCACTTTCCTATCTCTTTGGATCCTCGAACTGTCGTTTTTGATTCATCATGTTGTGGTCTCTTGCTTCGATCTGAATTGTCAGATATCTAATGGGAATCAGCAAAACAGAGATCAATTTGCGGAGATTGCTTTCCGCTGCACCTAATCAACAAAATCAGTCAAAGCTTATGCATGTACGTCTCTTTTTGGATCTCCATTTATGGTTTTGTGCTTATAAACTCAAAAGCCAATGGTGACTTTGATTTTTAAATGTAATGAAAAAAAATCTACAGTATGTTGCTACTTTGAGAGAACAATTAGAACAACTCTATGAAGAAAAGACACTTGAAGGTTTACCCAGGTTACATCTAATGAGTTGAATTTTAATTAACAGATTTATGTTTTGGTGTTTGATTGTTGAGAAGAACCATTTCTTTTTTTGTTTACTTTGCTTAAAGATCCAAGCATCCAATTTGCTTTGATTTCTTGAACTTGTCTTTTTGTTAAGAGATTGTGCTTATCTTCTCCAGGGTTTCAAAGGCTAAGGTAAATGAATACTATGAGAAGATTGAAGCTATTGCTTCTAAAATAGCTGCTCAAGTGGTAAGTCACCTCAACTAATTAGAAAGAGATTGTTCTTTTGGGAGGAACATATTAGAACATTTGGTTTGAGGAGTTGTGTGAAGTTTTCTTTCTTACTTCCCCCCAGAGTTTAGTTTCAGGGCTAAACGTTTTGGTTCGTTCCCGGGTTGAACCATTTGTTAGTTGCAAGCTTTACTTCTGTAACTAGTAATACCAAATTGTTATCTTTCTTTTTTTCCAAATTTAAAGCCTGAAATAGAGGTATGCAGTGAACCTTGTGTAACGGATTCTACCAGCGAAAGCTCTCCAAAAATTGATGACATAGATACTAGAAGCCCCACTTCTCCACAGCTGAGAAGAAGAATCGTGTAAGTAGAATACTTGATTCACATGCTTCTCAACTTGTAGTTTTATATTATTATGAATTCTTATCAGCTTTCTTGATTGAAGAAGTTGTACAAGTTCCAAGGAGCAAAGTTATGATGCTGTTGATGCTGATTTATCTAAACCAATAAAGCTAGACATTGCAGCTCAAGCACACATTGATAAACAGAGGTAGTTTCTTTAATAGAACCAAAACTATCGCAATCGCTAGAGTTGTATTCTCTTGAGAATTTACCATTTGATGACAGAAAGCTTCAAGAACATCTCACCGATGAAATGGTGGTACTTGCAAGACAACTCAAGGAGAGAAGTCTAATGATAAGTCAATCTGTGCAAAACACAGAGAAGGTTAGATACTAAATTGTCATACCAATAATTATCAACAATTATATAAGAGAAGAATCTATTGGTTCATATTTATTTTACTAGTTTGACGTAACTAAACTTTTTGATTTCTTTCTTCTTTTGTGTGGCTTTGACTAACAAAAGATACTTGACTCTACCGAGGAGGCCATTGAGCAAAGCTTAGCTAGCACAGGACATGTGAATGTTAGGGCCATAATGATATATTCAGAAACTTCAAAGACGAGTTGTTTCCAGTGGCTCTTGATCTTGGCTATGATCTGTGTGTTCATTATGGTTGTCCTCTTGATCCGAGTCACATGATAGAACACATGGTTTAGAAAATAAACCAAATTAGTGAAACTTAAAAGAACATTACAGTCTCTTTATTATACAATTTGTTAAAATTATAGGGACTTTGTAAATTCTGATTTGAATCGACTACTTTGTTAAGATATGCCAAAGTTGTAAAAATTGTTTATAAAGAGATGGTTGTCACTTTTGATTTCTTGTTATCAAATTAGAGATTGAATCTGACCACTTATGTCTCAGTGTAATTCTCTCTTAAGTAGGACTTTAAATGAAGATTGCTATTGAATGTAAAAACCGAATTTGAATCATTGTTAGCATCAACAAGTTGAAGGGTACATAAAAGGANTAGGAAACATAACTCCCTCCTTGTGAATGGAGAATGGTACAAGTTGTGTGGCTTATAAGGAGTTTTTGACATGAAGAGAAAGCTNAAGGAAACATAACTCACTCCTTGTGAATGGGGAATGGTACAAGTTGTGTGACTTATAAGGAGTTTTTGACATGAAGAGAAAGCTACACATTTTACTATTATCAAATTACCAATAAAGTATAGAGATATGTTGGTGCAATCCTCAAGTCACTAAAACCTATTTAAGAATAGAAACAACTTCAAATAAATATAATAGACATTAGCAGAAAAGAGAGATCACACAACTTAAAACCCATTCTCTTTTACTTCTGTCTCTTTTAGGACAGGAAGGTCCTTATGGATGTAAACAACTCCATTGTCTCCATCAACAACTTGTCCTTTTCCTCTCATTATCCTGTCATTTATCAACACATCCATTTAAATTATTACAAATTAGTCAACAGTAGAAAGACCAAGAAAAGAAACTCAAGTGTTACCATCTTGTTGTTAATAATCCTTCAACTCCAACTGGACCACGAGCATGGATCCTACTAGTGCTTATTCCCACCTATACATAAGAACAGACCACATTTAGTCATTATGCATTCATTGAAACTTGTTTTGTTTCATGCCTCTCTTTCTTTTCTCTCTTCTTTACCTCAGCACCAAGTCCGAATCGAAAACCATCAGAGAATCTTGTACTTGCATTGTGGAAAACAGCAGCACTGTCATATGTTAAAAGAGTTAGTTTCCGATTTATTCAACCTTAAACACATGAGCACATGAGCTATATTTACCTGTCTACTTTGCGAAGGAATATCTCTGCGACTTCATGATCTTCTGTTACTATGCAATCAGTGTGTGCACTGCTCTCATAAGATAAGACAAGACAGTGGTCACACTTATTTTTAGTACATATAAAGAAAATAGAACGGTAAGAACTTGAAAACTTTGTGATGTTATTAGTTGGAATCATCAATTGTTTTACCTTCCATGTTGGTGAATATGATCTATAGCACCATTTACGTCTTCTACAATTTCAACTGTGCAGGCTTTGGAACTGTACTCATGATGAAATGATTTTGTTTCAGGGATCTTTAGTTTAGCACTTGCTCTTGGCCCACCGTACAAAGTGACACCTGCAATTCGACGCATACACTTCAAACAAAGTCTATTTGAAAAATGGTCGACAAATTAAAACTATCTTAATTCAGTATATGTGGCTTGAAAAACTCTAGTTCACTGTTTAAGACAAATGACTTTATAGAACTAACAAACACACTCATTTTCCGAAACAACTATTCTTACCGTTTGTTTGCAGAACATAAATTAGCTCATTGAGCACACCATTCTGCTCCAGATCTTTATGTACAAGAAGGGTTTCCTGTTGGGACAAGACAAAGAAGTAATAAGTGGACCAAAAAGGAAACCGAATTGCGAAGTAAACAGTACTGAAAGAGTTAAGTCTCTAACCATCGCATTACAGGCTGCTGGATAGTCCAACTTTGAATCGGAAACGATGCGTTTTGCCATTTCCAGTTTACAAGACTTATCAACATATACATGACAGATTCCATCTGGAAACACCCAAAAAATAAGCCGTGAATCCTCTAGGCTAATCCAAACTAAGAACTAAATGGAACTGAACTTATAATTAAACGTACCAGCATGGCCAAGGACTGGAATTTTCGTCGAGTTTTTAATCTGAGACACAAGCTTGTTGCTACCTCTTGGGATCACAAGATCAATAACGTCATCAAGCTGTAGCATAAATGCAAATGGTGAGTTCCAGTTTTAGTAGCTAATCGCTATTGGTGACTTACTGTTCATATACGTACTTACCTTGAGCAAATCAGGAATCTCGTCTCTCGAAGTCACAAGTCCTATAAGTTTACCTCCAACAGTCTTCGGAATTGCTTCTGTGATCACCTATAAATTTTCCAAGGATTTCACAAATTAGCCAGACATATTTTGGCAAGTAAGGTAATGACTAAACTGAAGTTCACTCCGATCTACGATATATGAGGTTGATGTACCTTGTGTAAGATAGCATTTGATCGACGAGCCTCCTTTCCACCCTTAAGTAGAAGACCATTTCCACTACGGATTGCAAGTGAAGCTATCTGTTTGATTTGTAGATAGAGCATAATGTTAGCGATCAGAATTTAACATCTAAGAGCATAAGGAAAATTACTCATGACATACCTGAACAAGTGCATCAGGTCGAGATTCAAAAACAATCAGAAGAACACCTAATGGTGATGATGTCTTCTCTAAAATAAGACCATCTGTAACCTGTTACATAAGAATCGTTAAGAATAATAATAAGAATCAAACAACTTTTGCATGTGAGAATATTCGAAAATTTCGTGTTACATGATGAGTATTGCCTCAAACTACCTGAGTTGTCTTTAATACACGGCCAATTGGATCTTCCATTTCAGCTAGCTGGCGAATGGAAGCTGCAAGGCTTGGGATCTATCGAGCACAAAACAAATAAATAGACTGTGGCAAGGCAAAAATGTTGGTGCAATAGATTTTAAACGCACAGTGGATATACTTTCTTACCTTCCCAGGCTTCATAACTAAGCGAGCTACCAAAGACTCTTCATAACCAGCTTCTTGTGCTGCAGCAACATCTAAATCATTCTCAGCTTTAATTATTTTCTCATTTACTTCAAGAGCATTGGCAATATCAAGAAGAATATTTTTCCTATCTTCTGAAGGCAAGGCCTGTAAGCAAATTGCAAACAAGTTAAGTACAATCACAAAACAAGAGATAACTTCTTAATTTACAATTTGATTTCACTAGCATCAAAGCCCTAACGTTACCTGAAGCTTTCTAGAACTTTCCCTTGCAGCAACTGCCATGTCACGAGAACTGGTATCTACGACAGGAACCCACAAATGAGCATCTTTATGGAACAGAGTACCAACACGCAGTCCTTTAAGAACTTTAGCTATATTCTCAGCTGCATACCCACTTCATAGAAAATAGTAAGAATATATCAGTCTTATTAATCAGTAGTCTACATTCTGATATATATGGGAAGAGAAGATACTAATACTCGGCGGAAACTGATGCTATATTCAAGCACATGGAGAAAAAGACATGTGGTAAAGGAAGTTATGAGTGCCTGAGAAGCTTTTACCTGGTTATGATAACGGGAATGCCTCCATAAGCTGCATTAACAGCAGCTTTAACTTTTGCAGTCATACCACCTCGTCCTAATCTGGACTTTTCGCCAAAGGTAATCTCGTCCTGATGTTTTTCTTTAATGAATGTGTGGATTAATTTTGAGTTAGGATCACTTGGAGGGCCAGTGTAAAGACCCTCAACATCACTTAGAAGAATCAAAAGATCAGCTTTCAGCTCTAGCGATAGTAGAGCAGCTAAACTGTCGTTATCCCAAAATATACCAGTAGAATCCTGCATAGATAGTAAATTAAGCAATCTCCAATGGAACTAAAACTCCAGTTAAAAGGGCGCAAAAGAAAAAAAAATCAACAAACCTCATAGGGGGCTTTTCGAGTGCTTATAGCATCATTCTCATTGAAAACTGGAATAACTTTCATTTTCAGCATCGATTTGACTGTTTCGCTAAGTTGCTTCCGGAAATCCTTATCTCTGAAACTGCTATCAGTCACCAGCATTTGAGCCACCGTCACATCCATCTAGCCAAGAAAAAGGACAAGAAAATAACAAATTAAAATTTCAAAAGCTATCCAATAATAAATAAAAAAAACGAAAGAAAAAAAGATCATTACCTGGTCAAACATAGTCTCAAAGTAAGCCATAAGGCTGCTCTGTCCAACACCAGCACAAGCTTTTCCATCAAGTTCCATTTGTGGCTTCTGAAGGTCTGCAAAACTGAAATCCATAGAGAGAAAGAACAAACAATCAGTACAGAACAATATAACCATTATCCCCCTAAGACACAATTCAAGTCTTTAAGGGGAAGCAAACTTAAAGGATTGTTTCCATCACATAACCTGCTGTTTACTAATTGTCTATATCGAAGCCTCTGGCGACCAAGACCAACTGCACCAGATGACACCAAAATGACCTCAAATCCATCCGAGTTTAATTCCGCAAGCTGATATTATATACACAAAGTCCTTCAAAGAACCTTCTTATGCATATATTCTGTTTAAACCAGAGCTTAAACAAGAATGTAAATTGATATGTTATATCAAAAATACCTGTTCACAGATTGCTCCTAATCTTCCAAGAGCCAATCTTCCACCTTTGCCAGTAACAACTGCAGTCCCAACCTGTAAATAATTGAATTCGGATTATCAATTAACAAGAAACTCGATCAAAGACGCAAATGATTAGTGAAAAGTTTCAATTAAAAAGCAAATTTGTCACATTTTCCACCAGATTTCTCCGCCGTCAAAAGCTTAACTACTGAATCAATCATTACATACACTACTAATTGACAACCAACCGATAACGCAGACGAACAAAATGCCGTTGAAAAAAAAGTCAAACCCGAGAAAATCGATCAACGAGAAATCTGAAAGAGAATTGAATGAAAACCTTGACAACGATACGCCTAACGTCCTTAGTGAATACGCGTGACCGATCGATCTCTTCCATAGTAGACAATCAAAACTATCAGAGAGAACGAGTCAACTCAGTCGAACTCAGTCACCAACACGACGAGGACGTGAGAATAAAATTGGATAATCCGGTGGGAAGAAGCGAATGGGTTTTTAAGGG
>OVAV01002533.1:0-11098 GCA_900406375.1 Iberis amara
ATAAACTACATTAAATATAATATATATATATATATATATATGAATAGTTGTATCATTTAATTGTTTTTGTTTAATGTAATTAAATTTTTTTGATAATGTGGCACTCTAAGGAGAGAGTAAACTTTCCTATTATATATATAGATTATCTAGTAACACAAAACAGTATATTTTTGTCAAAAGATTTTTTTGACATTGTAAAAAAAAACAGTATCTATATTTTAGAGATAACAATGCAAGAAAATAAATTAATTATACATACGCGCACAATTTTGTCGGCTAACTCTAAAGTAGACAGGCTGGACACTTAGGGGTGGACACTTCAATTTTTTTCGTGTTCGGATTGGGTTTGGTTTGGTTTGGGTTTTTTGAATTTAGTAAAACTAACCAAACTCAACCAAAGTTAGTATGGTTTGGTTTGTGTTCAGTTTGAATTATTTCGGTTTGGATTAGTTCGGTTTAGGTTAGTTCGATTTGAATTAATTTGGTTTGGGTATAGATTTATTGTGGGATTTTTTCATCAAAATTGTATAATATGAATTTTGTGCAATATATGAATCAATGGTTAAATAATATCAAATAAAATTAAATATATTATCCTTAAAATGTAAAGAAAAACAAAAAAGAATTAAACATTGTGGGTTGTTAATTTATAATATAATACTTGATTTACTTTTTTTAGAATAAGAATTTAGAAACACATTTGGGTTATTGGTTCGGTTTGGTTTCAAACCGAACCAACCCGAACCACTTGGGTTGAAAAAATCATAACCAATTAGATTATATATAAGATATGGTTCGGTTTGGATTTGGTTGGGTCGGTTTGAATCGGTTCAGTTTGGATTTTTTGCCCACCGCTATGGACACTAGTTCATTAACGTGGTCTCGGTACTAGTGACGATGTCTTGGACAAAGGCACAAAACTAAAATCAAGATATATTTTCACCATTCGATAAACTTCATAATTAAAATATGCTTAAAGTAGTTCGACACAAATTTTTATATACAACGAATTATGTAACAATCCACCTGTTATTGAAAATTATTGCGCATAAGAAAAAAGATCTTCCAGAAACGTTGAAATACGAAACAAAAAGTTAGTTAAACAAATAAAGAAGATATTGAAAAAAATGGGGCATGTTTTTGAGACATTAACGGCTAAGCCTAACAGTTAAAGGTCGTTCAAACATAAATAATGGTTGTTGAAAGTAATAAAGAACGGTTTAAAGTTAGCAAAACAGAAGATTGTGCTAATTTGGCATCAATCAAAATTCAAAATCCAGATTTACTTTTTAGTGGAAAAATATTAACTACTCACTATATCATATGATAATTTAAAAAAAAACAGAAAGTTGATTGACAATTAGTTCACTAAACTTCTTACTGTTATTGTTGGTGACAATTTTTGGTACCCCATCTCAGTTCGGCTAGGACCAAGTTCAATCCATCTCAAGATTCAAATCGAGGTAGGCAGGGTAAAGATAGTAGAAGATGACTTTGACATTTTAGCTACTCAATTATTTGTTGTAAATGGAACTGAGGGCATGATTGGTAACGACTATAACTGTTGGCTTTTGCTGTAAACTTTTAGCTGCAGAGATTTTGGCTGTAACGACTATGACTTTTTTAAAAAATGATAATAAAAGTCTGATTGCTAACCAAAACTGTAAAAGTTGTGACTGTTACTTTTAATGATAAAAAATTATTAAAATAATATTATGTCATATTTATAATTATATAATGACAAAAAAAGTTTACACACTATTTTTTTTATGTATGCTCAAAATTATTAAATTTTTATTGATTTTAAAACTAAAATTAAGTATAAAATTTATTCAAGGAAAAAATTCACAAAAACTATTGAATATAATCCAAATTATTCACTAAATAAAATCATACTATAGTTTTATTTAGTTATGTTAGAAATATCTTTTATTAGAACAAATTTTATTATTTTTAAAAATGTTTTCTTTAAATAAGTGGAATTGTTTTATGTCATATTTAATTTTTTATTTTGAATATGACTTTTTGGTTTACTTTTTATTTATAATTTATTCAATTAATATGATATAAGTATAGGATAACATGGATCTTAAAAGAATGAAAATAAAATAAACTATATATAAATTTATAATAAAGTTTACATAATTTGGTGAAAAAAGAAACATTTTTTCTTTAAAGTTAAAAAAATAATTAAAGCTTACCAAAAGCTTTGAAAAGAAAGAAGGAAAAAAAAGTTGGCTTTTATAGAATTTACAACAAAAAATTAGAAAAATCTTGATTGATTAAAATATAGCTTTAAAGGCTTGTAAAAATTTTATAAGCAAAAAAAAAAAAATCATTTACCATTCACCCCCTAAGTCTCTATAGAGGTCGAAGTTTATCTAACAATTCAACCATCTACGCAACCGTCTTAAAATTAGTATAAGAGCATCTCCAACCCCACTCTATTATAGAGTAAAACNTTTTTTATCTTAAATTAGTGTCAGTACAAAACTCCGAATTAGGCAGATATGTTGACTAATTCAACTTTTCTAGTAAAATATTTAAGTTCAATACAAAGATTTTTCTCAAAGTGAAATCAAACTAGTTTTAATTAGGTGCGACATTGATACAAAACTGAATTAAAAAAAAAACCAAACCGATTTGGCCAAACAATTTCTAACAAAAACCAAACTGAAACAGTTGGTTATAGTACAATGTGTGTTTTCTGAAACCAAACTGAACTAAAAAGCTATGAGTTTTGCTTATTAGTATAAAGACCATTCAATACATACACGTTGAGTTACACTGGACCTTAAGCTTCTCAAAGTGCGTAATCTTCATATAACAAGATGTGTTACTGTTTTGCAATTCCAGATTATAAAATCTGTTTGCATCACTGGATCATTTGCATATTGTTCAGATAAGCGAAATTATTATTTTACTCGATGCTGGAATTGTCATTTTATATTTTATTTTAAATATCATAGATTAAATAAAACGCATTTATGTTGGATTTCGCATTATGCTTTATAAGTGACTAATTTTAATAAGGGTTAACAATCTAAAACTTCAACTTTAATTTCTTTCATTCCATCCAAAACTTTTTTTAGTATTTAAGAAGGCCATAAGTTGTCGATCCTTTTAATATTAACAAAGTATTATGATATGGACATGCAATCTCAAACAAAAATAACGATCAATTCTAAATAGTGGCAGCAATTTCCACATCTTCTCAACTATGTAAATAGTTTGAGATTTATTTTTGGCAAAAACAAACTTAAAAATTGTATTTCGGAATTATATTTTTCTTTTTATCGATTCTGAAATTTTTTAGATATTTTAGAACATGTCGACAGTGAACCGCTAGTTCTCTTCCTCTCCGGCCTCCGTTATGAATCCGAAGCAGTCCTCTGGTGGCTCCCTCCCTCCCCCGTCCCTAGACCCCGACCCTCCTGACCCTCTCCACTCTCCTATCCATTTTTCTCCTCTTTCATCTACTCTTAAAACTGGCTCGAAATCCCCTCTTCAAGCCGTATCTATTACTGGCCAATCTTTTAGCCAGCTTGATACTCCAATGATAGACCAAGATCTTGCGGGTCCATCAGAAACTACTACTGTTATTACAACTTCTTCTACTGATCTCCCTCAAAATCCTAATTTTGTTTTCCCTTTGGAGACAAACCCTAACTCTACTTCCCCTACTGGGACAGTCCCTCCAGTACATGACCCTACCTCATCAACTATTCCAAATTCATCTTCTCCCCCCTTTTCTCGTCAAGACCCACATCCCAGTAAAGTTCCTCACAAGTCCTCTCCATCTTGGGCTCAACGAGTCAAAAGTAAATTGGAGACAAATTCTCTCCATCGGCTAGCTCCTATTGAAATTTCAGACTCTGGCATCCCACATGTTACAGTCCCCGAAGATGTCTTCATCCGTGGTGCTGAAATTCACCAAGAGTTTGTAATTGAGTATTTTCTAGCTAAAGCACCTGCATTCAGAGCAATCCAAAGTATTGTTAACTTTATGTGGGGTAAAGGAAAGAAGCTAGAAATGCATTTCAATCCTTTAAAAAGGACCATTCTAGTAAGAGTGCCCAATGACTACATAAGAAGGAAAATTATTGAGAAACTCGTATGGTATGTTGGTACCTCTATGTTCCATGTACAACAATGGTCTTCTAAAGTCTCTAAAGAGCCTCCAAAAATCGTCACTTTGCTCTTATGGGCTCACATGAAGGGTATTCCCTTTGATCTGTTGCATAAAGAAGGTCTTTGTTATGCGGCTGGATTAGTTGGGGACCCAATAGAAACAAACGATTACACAAGAAATCTATCAAGCCTGAATGTTGCTCATGTTAGGATAAAAGCTGATGATACAAAGCCTCTGCCAAAGCTAGTGCAAATAAAGAGAATTTCAGGAGAAGTGTACCCGGTTACACTGGAATATCCTTGGATTCCGCCCTCCTGTTCCAACTGCAATCAAATAGGACATATCCGTAAAGACTGCCTTTCCCCGCCTTCTGATGACTCTCAGACTAGAAATCCATTACAAAAAGACCATGCTGAAAACACATCCACTGTTGCGGATACAACTCCCATAGTTGAAGATAAAGCCACTCAGTCAACTGTTAACACTGTCAAAGACAATTCTATCTCTGTCAATGATAGTACCAACTCTGTCTTGGACAAGGAAGATTGTTCAGATCCTGCTTCGCTGCCAGCAATAACCTTCACGACTCAGGCTGAATCTGCTGACTTAATCACTGGTATTCCGGCCACTTTTCCTCCCTCTGGACCCTTAAACCAAAGAACCAAGATATTTTTTGGCCCCCCGAAACCTTTATCTTGTCCAACCCTCACCATTCCGCCCTCTGCTAATCCATTTGCCCCTCTTTTACCCCCTTTGCCTTCTTCTCCTTCCACACCTTCACATGAAAATCCTGAACCACCAAATAACCTTACTCTGCCTCCAACAGATTCATCCACTTATCCCCCTTCTTTTGTTTTTCTTCTTGATACTTCTGCGCTTAACTCTCTCCTACCTGGAGAGACACAACCCCAACTTTAATGGATAATAATATATTTTTTTGGAATGTCCGAGGCCTAAATGACCCGGACAAGCATCGGCTTATTACTCAATGGCTAAACTTATATAACCCCTTTTTGGTACCTTTTTGGAGACGCATATACAAGAAATAAATCTAACCTCAATAATGTCGAGAGTATGTACTGGATGGTCCTTCTTCTGCAATCACTTATCAAACTCTGAGGGTCGCATCATTTTGATATGGCAGAACCATATTGTTGTTTCAATCCTCAACCAATCATCACAATCAGTTACTTGTCACATTACGCTCCCAAGTGGTGTCTCATTCTACCACACATCGGTTTATGCATCCAACCTGACTGATGAAAGACAACGATTATGGGTTGAATTACTATCTATACATCAATCTATGGCATTGGAAAACAAAGCTTGGTTACTGGGTGGAGACTTTAACCAAATTGTACACTTCTCTGAACATTCCAGTCCTAATGTGGATCAATATACTTCTCAAATGCTAGACTTCGGGGACACTCTAAATCAGATGGGACTATTCGATCTAAGATTCCAAGGGCCTTTATACACCTGGTCAAATAAATGCCCCACCAAACCAGTGGCTAAGAAGCTAGACAAACAACTTGAAACCAACCCTGGCTAAACCTTTTTCCCTTTAGTCAGCCTCTTTCCTTTCTCCTGAAATATCAGACCATTACCCTTGCCTTACTTCCCTGTCATCTAACCTCTCATCTATCGGCACCCGACCCTTTAGATTCTTTAACTTCCTAACTAAACATTTCATATTTCCCCAAACTGTTGAAGTTGCTTGGATTCAGGCCGGAGGCTTTGCCTCAGACCTATCCCTTTTAGGTCTGAAGCTAAGGAAAATAAAGAGAGACCTAAAGTTCCTAAACAGAGAGAATTTTTCACAAATTCAAGAGAGAGTCAATATTACTAACAGTTTGTTGAAATATGTGCAGGTACAATTGCTTTCAAACCTTTCCCCGTTACTTTTCTCCCAAGAAAGAGACATTCATCAAAAATGGCTTTTCCTACGATCAGTTGAAGAATTATTTTTTAAGCAGAACTCAAGGATCAATTGGCTTAAGGAAGAAGATTTTAATACCTCATATTTTCACAAAATCTGCCAAAGTAGGGCTTCATCGAATGGTAACAGATCTTTCTCCACGGTTCTACAAGAAGTTATTAGTGATCCCCTTCAAATGAGTCTTCATGCCATCAACCACTTCAAATCTATTATAGCCCCACCAATTTTAGTGCAATCTACTTGCCCCATTAGCAGGCTCAGATCTCTGCTTCCATTCAGATGTTCCCAAACTCGCAACCAATTAATGTCTAGTATGCCAGATGATGCCCAAATTGCTTCAGCCTTGCTAAAACAAAATTCAAATAAATCACCAGGACCTGATGGTTATACTTCAGGTTTTTACAAGCAGTATGGCCATTAGTAGGCCAAGAAGTGACTGAATCAATCAAGAAATTCTTCATTACCTCGTTCCTACCAGCTTCTATTAATGCTACAATTCTGTCTCTGGCTCCAAAAAAACCAGGAGCTTCTCTTATCAGTGATTATCGTCCAATCTCTCTCTGCAATACAATATATAAAGCTATTATCAAAATCTTGGTTGGGAAACTGAAGCCTATACTACAAGATCTCATCCTCCCGAATCAAACAGCCTTTGTCCAAGGTAGATTACTCATGGAAAATACAGTCCTTGCCTCAGAAATTTTAAATGGTTATCACAAGGAAAACGGACCAAAATGCATCACAATTAAGGTTGACATAGCTAAGGCTTTTGATACTCTTAATTGGGATTTCATATTTAGGTGCCTAAGGGCTATGGAGGTGCCTGAACAGTTTCTATTATGGTTGAAGGCATGTATTTGCACCCCTGATTTCTCTGTAGGTTACAATGGGGTAGTTCATGGTTATTTCAAAGGCAAACGTGGTTTGAGGCAGGGTGATCCCCTAAGTCCTTACTTGTTTGTAATAGCAATGAACTGCTTATCACATATGTTAAACAAGGGCGTTGAAGATGGACTTTTCAACTACCACTCTAGATGTAAAGGGATAAAGTTTACCCACCTTTGCTTTGCCGATGACTTGCTTATATTTGCCGAGGGATCCATAAGTTCCATCCAAGGAGTCCTCTCCATACTTCAGGACTTCAAGGAATGCTCATGACTATCAATTAGCTTACCCAAAACCAGTTTCGTCACTGCGGGTGTCTCGATTGCCGACCAGGAATCTATAGCATTTGTCACAAACATCACTAGAGACTCACTTCCAATGAGGTACTTAGGAATTCCTCTTTTTTCTAAGAAAATTTCTATTTCTAGTAGTGTCCTTCTACTTCAGCAAATAAAAAGGAAACTAACCTCTTGTTCAGTGAAATCTCTTTCTTTCGCTGGAAGAATTTTACTCCTTAATACAATGATAGCAGACATTACAAACTTCCGGTGTGCGTCCTTTGTACTGCCAAAATCCTGCATGAAGCAAATAAATTCAATGAGTAGCAAATTTCTATGGAAAGGTAACATAGAAACCTCTTCATCGGTTAGAATAGCATGGACAACATTAACATTATCAAAGAAGAAGGAGGACTGTGAATAAGTGACCTAGTCTATTGGAAAAAATCATGTACTCTTAAGCTTATTTGGATGCTATTTTTTAGGTCTCGCTCAATTTGGGTGGCTTAGTATAGACATGAAGTATTGAAAGACTGTCTAAGTAACTACTAGACTTTAAAGCCAAGACAATCAAACTTCTGGATGTGCGACAAACTATTAAAAATCAGACACTTAGCTTTTGAGTGGATTAAACTAATCATTGGTGATGGTAGAAGTTGCAGGTTCTGGACGGATAACTGGACACCATTTGGTGCACTATAGACATTCATTGCTGCAGATACTAATTCTAGACTTGGGATCAGATATAACTGTACAGTGCATGAGCTTTATAGAAACGGAGGTTGGATCATCCCCCCTGCCAGAACAGAGAATCAAGTTTCTCTCCATGCTTACCTTTCTTCAATCCAGTTTCAAGACGTACAAGATAGTTATGAATGGAGATTAGAAGGGCAACCATACTCTTCATATAAAACCAGCAAGGTTTATTCTATTCTAAAAGATGATGGACCATTATTACCTTGGACAAAAGTGGTATGGTTGAAGTTGGGCATCCCGAGACATTGTTTCATGGCTTGGCTACTGGTTCAAAATAGATGCCCAACTAAAGATAGACAACTCTCTTGGGGTCTAAACGTAGATCCATTGTGTATACTTTGCAAATCGGCTCCTGAAAGTAGAAATCATCTATTTTTTTATTGCACATACAGTTGGGAAATCTGGTCAAAAGTAGGAAGGAAGAGTGGATTACCAATCCTTAGATCATGGGATGATCTAATGGTGAGCCTAATAAATCTCAATGGCTGCAAGCTAGCCTCACATCTGCGATTACTCTCCTGGCAGTGCTGTATGTACGCCATTTGGACTGAAAGAACGGAAGAATCCACCAAAATATTTTTAGACCAGAGACTGCGCTCATCACGGACATCATCTATACTATGAAAAATAAGATCTCAAGCATAATGAGCCAAAATGACAGCAAGGCATCGAAGCTAATGGAGCTATGGCTAAAAGACTAACCAATCTGGGAAACGAGGAAGATGAACGGACTGGGAATTTAATCAATACTCTTGCATGAAGAAGAAGACTCTCGACATTTTTGAATTAGGTGGAATGTAATATTTTATCTTTATAAAAATTGGGCTGGGCCGATGCACAATTTTTCTTAGGGCTTTTGTTTTTTCTTTTTACCAATTTTAATTGAATGCCCTTTAACAAAACAAAAATAAATAAATATCATAGATACAAAAACCACAACTAAAATGTATTTTGCGTTGTAAATTATAATTATTATGACATTTTTAATTAATAACAAAATCTTATAATGTAGACATGTTAAATTTCACAGAATTTCTCTCTTCTTTTTTTCTATACAATAATAAAAAGTATATAGAATTTCTGTTTTTTATATCTTCTCTTCTCTCAAATTTTGTGGGAGATGGTGAACATTAGAAAGGTGGGTTAAACGAATAAATACTCAATTCTCTCCCTACATTCTCTCGCCTCTCTCATCCTTGCCGCTTTTACTTTGCATCGCCTCTCCATTCCCGCCGGTGGCCGAATTTATGCTGGCGCCGGCGGGATGTACATACACATGTAAATATGTTTCTTTCTTTCATTTTCCCATGCGTTCTCTTTTTCGTTTGGCGCCTGTTCAGACAGTCTAGGGAGCCCCTTATCTTCCGATAGAATTCACAGAGTTTTGGCGAAGGGTGGCTTCAAATTGGAAATGGTGGATCGGATTGGGTTGCATACACTGGATTCACAGCGGCGATGTTGTAGTGTTGCATCTGGATGGCTATACATGCAGAGACTCAGGTGCTCCGATGGCAGATCTGCTTTCGGTTCAGCATGATTACGGCGGTTCCCTTCTACCTTGTTACGGCACACCGTCTGCTGACCCGGTGGTCTCATAGGTTTCACAGATCTTTCAATTGGCAGCCACGTTGGTGGATAGTCCCCGGTGAAATTTCCAACACTGCTGCTCAGCCGATTTTCTTGTGTTTCAGTTTTACCGACCGCCGGTATATAGTGGTGGTATCGCTGGTGAATGCCCTATTTTGTCACTCCATTGTTGTAGCCGATTGGGCCTTTTTTTATGTATGATTTTTCTTTGTTTGAGTCCTTTTAGTTTCCTAATGTCCAATAATTTCATCAATATCAGTGTCTTAGGTCAATGGAGATGTCCACTTTGGGATCAGACTCCTTTGTTAATCTCCCGCATCGGTTTTAAACCAATAAATAGGGATGAACGAGGTCTTATCGTCGACGGTTATTAAATATTATAAGTAGTCATGCAACGGGTAATCTCTATGTTAGTTTAGTTTTAGTATCTTCCATTATGGATAAGTTCAATTATCCCTTGAGGGTTTGTAATCTTCCCGACATGAGAGTTTCGGTCCTTTTGTGGGTTTCCATTAATCTAATATACTATGTTGTTGACTAAAAAACGAAAGGCGAGCCACTGCCATTGGTTTCTAAACAAGAACATATGCGCTGCGATAGGCGTCTCATAATTATTCCAACGCCAAAAGAGGACGTCAAGGTTCATGGGATTTCATCCATAACTAAAATCTTAGCAGAGATAAAGTGGTGGTTAGCTTTTGCAAGAGATCTTCAATCTCATCACTCGGTGTTATATATGGCTCATTGGAGTGGAGGAGGAGGATTGCATACATTGAAGAAATGGGTGATGGCGGTGCATTCTGTAAAGTGATACTTGTATGGTTAAGGGTAGATTAGACTTTTAATGTGATATTAATCCCTAGGTTAATTCATCTTGTATAAGTTACAGCCACTTTGGGCTCATATCAATACACATAAAACTTCATATTCAAGGAGAATTTGACATGGTATGAGAGCAGTAACTCACATATACACAATACGAGTCTGCTTTTTCTTCGATCCTAAACACTGTTTTTTTTCGCTGGTTCATCTTGTTCATCTCTTTCTCACAACTCGCGATGGCTGAAAACAATCCTCCACCACGCGAACCAAGAACACGAAAGACAATAGACACATACGATCTCTCCTCCGTTGATAACCCTGGAACCGTCATTGCTCAACCTCCTCTTTGCGGTCCCAACTACGACGAATGGGCCATGAACATACGTTTAACATTAAAAGCCAAGAAGAAATTTGGATTTGTTGACGGATTTATTCCCAAACCTGCTGATGATGATGAAGCCATTGAAGATTGGTGGGCTAACAACGCGATGGTTATCTCGTGGCTTAAACTCACCATTGATGAGAAACTTCTAACCTCTCTTTCTCATCATGAGATTACTTCATACTTGTGGAAATACATTAAAAGGAAATTCTCGGTTCGTGATAAGCACGGAGGTTTTTTAGGTCTCCAAGGTCTATCAAAATCCTTAAATTGTACTATGTAAGGTATCAATCCATAATGGGAAATGTGTTAGCAAT
>OVAV01002534.1:0-11095 GCA_900406375.1 Iberis amara
ACAATCAAATCTTCCTAAATTTGGCTTTGATGTTGTTATCTAATCTTAATCTGGTTTTGTCTTTCTCTTTTCTGCAGTTTATTATGGTGTACATAACTCTTTTCGAAGTTTAGCTCCTCGAGTTATACAGGTGAGTACTAAACTTAATCTAACTAACTAAATAACAATTCTTGATCTTGCAGCTTGTGAAAATGTTGAAATGTTTGAACATCTTTGAAACAGTGGCTAGTTAGTACATACAACACTCAAATACTTCTAATGGTGTTTCTCTTCATTGTTTCTATCCTACTTGCTGGCTTCTTTGCTTACCACTTCAAACTCTGCTTAACAAATACAACAACTAATGAGGTTTTTGTTCTTTCCACCTTCCACAAACTATCTATTAGGGGTGGGCATTCGGTTTATCCGGTTCATTCGGTTTTCCGTTTTTTCGGTTTTTTTTTGTTGTTGTGCCGAATTGAACCGAACAAAAGTTTCAGTTTTTTCCATCTTTGAAAAGTTCGATTCGGTTTGTTCGGTTCGGTTTTTCATTTTTATGGTTCGGTTTATTCAGTTCGAAAATCTTAATTTCGGTTAAATTTTGGCTAATTTTCGTTTTTTCGGTTTATTTTCGATTTTTTCAGTTAATTTTAACTAGTTCGGTTCGGTTCCAGTCGGTTCGGTTAATCTAGTGTAAAATAAAATTGTTGCCGAACCGAAAACCGAACTAAAATAAACAGAAGTTGCCGAATTGAACCGAATAAACCGAACCAAATTAACCGAACTAAATTCGGTTCGGTTTAAATGCCCAGCCCTACTATCTATCTCTCTCTCTGTCTAAATATCAGTTTTTGTGGGTTTTTTGATAGACATTTAAGTGGAGAGAGTACATAAGTTTGAGGAAGAAGCTCAGTGAAGCAAAGGCAAACTCTACAACTCGCAAGGTGAAAATGCCATGTGAAGTGAAGAAGCCATTAACAACAAAAAGCAAATGCTTAGGGCTTTGTGGAAGATTATCTACTAATGAAGAAGCAGAAGCCAAAGTTGAAGCTATCGTGAAACGGAATCTATATGACAAAGGAAGTTTCCAAAATATTTCAGAGATTGTTTTTCCTTTATCATTGAGACAATCTTCTTCTTCTTGCAAATCGGATTCAAAATTGGAATAGTTAAAGTCTTTTGTATGTGTAGTTTAGGCTTGAAGACTTTCAAGGTTTTTGGTTTCTTTAGTGACTGATTTTGAATTTTACATTGTAACCAAAAACTGTTTTTACTTACAAAAATTAAAGAAGAGGAAAGTGAAGAAAGCTAACCAAGATCCTCATCCTCTAACATCATCACTGTTTTAGTCTCTCTCAATTGATTCTTCTTCTTATTCAACTCAGATTGTGTATTTGATGAGGAGGTGCTATGATTCACAGAGCAACGAACTAGAGGGGTTATGCTTTTTCTTTGAAGCATGAGCTTGACAATGAGATGTCCTGGGAGATCTATTTCAATGTTATAATCTGCTACAAGTTCAAGTATAGATCTCCATCTTCCAGCATCTTTGTCTTTAGCCTAAAAGGAACCAAAACATAGATTAACTATCTCTAAAATTGGTCAGTGACTAAATAAGGTGATTGAACAAAAGAGTTAAACCTTAGAGGATCTTAATTTGATAATCTCTTCCTTTAAGAGCTCTGAAGGTGAGAATGAGAACTCTTTATTAAGCTTAAACAAGCATATCATCCGAACTGCAGGAATATATAGGCTTTTCTTGATAAGCTCTTTAACAAACTCTGCAAAAGAAGATTCAAATTATGAAACCAAAGCATTAGTTTTTGATTTGAGAACTTCGCATGTGTGCTACAAAATTACCTCGAATCTTCGGATTGAGACTTAGATAGTTAAAGAGTCTTGGAGCTTGTTCGTATTGAGCAATAGATGAAGCAAGAAAAGCAGTTTCTTCTTCATTGATTAGTGTTTTCAATCCATATGACACAATGAATAGAAGAAAGGCTAAGGCTTCTAGAGATGATTTTGGAGCTTCAATAGATATTTTCTGTTTCCATAGAGTCGCTACTTTTGTAGCTTTCAGTTGCATTTGAGACTTGTCTGGTTGTTGAATTCTGGAGAGTTCTTCAAACAGAAGAACTAAGATCTCTACAAACGAGTTCTGTAAATCTGATTCTGCACTAATATCGTCCTGTACAAGTTCCAGAACATATTCTGATGGATTAGGTAAAGCTTTAAGAACATTGGAGACTTCATGGCGACTAAGAGAAGCCAAGATATCAGGATGCATCAGAGAATCTTCAATTTCTTCTGCATTTTGTTCACTGGTGTCAGCTGCATCTGGCTGCTTCTCACACTTAACAAGCCTAGTGATCTTTTGTCTCAGCTGTTTCTTTAACTCAAATTCTCTTTGAATTTTCTCCAATTCTTTGGATTTCAAGTCAAGTTGTTCACTAGAAATCTTCATTAGATTGTTTAATGTTTTAACCCTTGTTTTTTTCACCACAATGTCAAGATTGATGCATTTGCTTGATTCTTTAACACTTTCCAACTCCATATCTGTAGAAACTAGCTCCATTGACTTTATCTCAAGAAGTCTCCTTTGAGATTCCAGTTGCTTATCTATAGACGCAAGCTGCTTGCTAGATTCTTCAATTTTAGAAAGAATCACCTCCAAATCTTTCTTCCTTTTATCTGTCTCTTCTTCCATTTCACTATTAAGTTGAACAAGTTTCTTTTCTCCTGAATCTTTCTGATTCTTGAGCTCCTTTTCTTTAACCTCTTGTTTAAGCCTTTCAGATTTTGCAGTCAAATAACTTACTTCAGTCTTTGCTGCTGAAACCTCTTTAACTGTTTCTTCCAATTCAGAGGAGCTTCTGCAAATAGTCTCCAAAATTTCCTTATGTCTCTTCTCTTTAGAAACAAGCTCTTCAGACTGTTCCTGGACTAACAACCTAATAGAATCAAGCTGATTTTGCATGACACCAAGCCCACTTGTTTGTTGCTCAATCAGCTTTTGCAATTTCCCCAATTCTTTGGACTTGGAGTCAATCTCTTGACCACAAACAGTTATGCATTTGTTCAATGATTGTACCTTATTTTCTTTCAACTCAAGTTCAGAATCAGAAAGCTTGATTGATTCTCTCACACGTTCCAACTCCTCCTCTTTAGAAAATAACTCCAGTGACTTCATTTCAAGCAGTCTACGTTGAGACTCTAGTTGCTCATCAACTTTCACAAACTGCTTCCCAGATTCTTTAATCTGAACTTGAATCATTGACAACTCATTCTTCTTTCTATCTATCTCATCTTCCATTTCTTTCTTATGATTTTGAACCTTATCAGCTTCACTACTAAGCCTTCGAAATTCACCTATATACTGTCCCAACTGTTTCTTCTTTAACTCAATCTCTCTTTGAATCTTTGTTGATGTATCCAGCTTCGAAGTCAATTCATTTCTCTTTGATCTTAGTTCTTTTGTGGTTTCTTCCACTAATATCTTTAAGTTACCAGCTTCAGATTTTTCTTTTTCGAATACTTTAACTCTTTTATCAAGATCTGATCTCAAACTTTGAAGCTCCTTCTCCTTTAAATCTAGCTCTCTTGATCTCTTTTTAGTATTAGCTTCAACTATATCATTATGTTTCTCTATAACCTTCAATTGCTTGACATAGACCAAAATTTCAGAAGCATCGGCTTTGATTTGCGACAATTTCTCTTTCTCCAACACTGTGACTTCTTCACAATCCATTGCAGAGAGCAAACTAGAAACAATTTAAGCACGAAACGACAAGCTTAAATCTAAGCACAAATAAATCTTCATAAATGCACACATTGTAAAAAAAAACAAGAAGATAAAAAACTAAAACTAAGTCAACCAGGAAAAGATCAGAAGAAGAACACAAAAAAAAAACCCTAAATTTTGAAATCAAAGTGGAGACAAATAAACAGAGAAAAGGAGAGGTTAAGGAGAAGAGTAAAATACGTTTTAGCGAGTTATCACCTGAGCTTGATCTCTCTCTTTGTGTTAACAGAGTTTGAGCTATTTTCTGGAGAAGGAGGAAGAAGACTAAGAAGAAATGGAAATGGAAAATAATGTAAAATGAAGAAATGGAGGGAGATTACGAAAAATAAAATAATAGAAGAAAAGGAGTTTCTGTAATGACCGTCGGATCGAACGAAAGTTTCATTATGAAACAACAGCCGTTGGATTTTTTGCTTACGTCAGTTTCTCTGTTAAGGCTGTGCTGTTGAAAACATCTTTTACCCGATTAGGAAATATCTGATAGATGGGCTTATTAGGACAAGATAAAGGCCCATTGGGCTTTTATCCCACACTTTCTTCTTATATTATAGTTTTCTAGTTATAGATTTTTGTTCCGATTTCAAATGCTTGTAACATTTCCGACCATATCGTATTATTATCCAACGATCAAATGTTAATATGAGGGCTTCCCATTTAACCGAACATAATCAAATTTAGTTCGGTTTATTCGATTATTTCAGTTCAATTCGATAACTTTTTTTTTTATTTTAGTTCTGTTTCCGATTCGATTTGGCAACAATGTTATTTTACAAGATATTAACCCGAACCGAACTAGCTGAAATTAACAGAAAAAACGAAATAAACCGAAATTAACCAAAATTTAATTGAATTAAAATTTTTCGAACCGAATAAACCGAACTATAAAACTAAAAAACCGAACTGAACAAACCGAATGTCAAATTGAACCGAACTTTTATTCGGTTCAATTCGGCACAAAAAAAAAGCCAACAAAACCGAATGTCCACCCCTAAACTTATTATAAGAGGCTTTAAAAGATTTGTGCAAATTACCATACCCACTCGCATAATAGCGAAAATGACTTTTCAATTAAGTCTTTTTTTTTGGACTGTTCAAACATTTTAACAGTTTAGTTCTCTCATAATCAGCAAGTGAAAACATAAGTGCACTTTAGTAACATACTCCGGACCGAAAAAAATTTACTAGTAGAGTAGTAAGTGTGAATAAGAAATACAAAATAATGAGAACAAAAACAGTTTTTGGATGGAGCATAACTAACATATTCATAAGAAAACTCATCATCCACCACCGAAGCTAAATGCACAATCAAGCCTTAACCCGAATCACGAAAGAGCCTACGAGTGAGTACATGAGAAAGCAAGAGTTTTTTAGAACATGAGTTTGAAGAAGAAGAAAAGAAGAGAGTTGTGAACTTACATGTAGGAAGGCTTGATATATCTGCAGAGACAGCACAAGGTATCCCCAAGTTTGAAAGGACACCTCTTATGATTCCACAAGGAAAATATAGATACATGCTCACTGCTTGTGCTGCTTTGTTTTCACTTGGTGTAGTCGAATCGTCGGTGGTTTCTTTCTCAGATGAAGGATCAATTGTGACACGAGATAGCCACCTGAATTTGTTGTCTTGTAATACAAAAGTTCCCTGAATAAAACATTTGTGAGCAAACACACAAAGAAGAGACCTGAATTTGCTGTCTTACCCGGTGGTTTGTCTTTAGATTGTCTATTTGCTTCTTGAAAACCTCAGACCAAAAGTCTTTGCAGATAAACTTGATTGCTTCTAAATGGTCACTGAATCTTGGTCTTTCCATAGTGTACCTAATGATGTAAAAATGGTGGAGTTAGTTATACACAATCCATCCACCATCATACAACACTGTAAAACAGTCTTAAGAGTAGACAAAACGCCTTCAGAATCAACAAAAGCTGCTTTCACTGACTAAAATCAATCTTCTGCTCTTACAGTTTTCAGGTTCAGTACAACCTACACTCAGAATTCTTTAGAGCTGATCTCAGATTCAGTTTCTTGAGTAATGGCAATACTCAGGTTTCAGTCACTGATTAACCACAAAAGTATAAGCTAAGATACAAGAACAAGTTCTAGAGTAATTTCTAGATCAAAGAACACCACAAATGCCAAACTGATCTCAGAATTCAGTAAAACCTACACTCAGAATTCATTAGAGCTGATCTCAGATTCAGTTTCTTGAGTAATGGCAATACTCAGGTTTCAGTCACTGATAAACCACAAAAGTATAAGCTAAAACACATGAACAAGATCTAGAGTAATTTCTAGATGCCAAAATGATCTCAAATTCTCAAAGTTTATCTTCACATCTATCGCATTCTCACACATTCTCGACCAATTATACAGGAGAATCAATGAATCAAATACCAGAGAGGAAATCATAGTTAACAATAGAAACTCACATCATCATCATCAGATCTACATTCCAAAATACGTACTCCATGAAAAAACAGCGTAGGAATCTCAGGAAAGATGAAGATGATCAAGTAAAGAAGAACAAACCTCTCGGAGAGCTGGTGGCCAACTTGATAACCAATAGCTTCGATCCTTCGAGCAGCCAGTTCCGGTTTGTTAGCATAGAATCGGCCGCTATACATCGCCACCATCTCCATTAACATAGTGTCTACACAGCTCTCAGCGACTTCTCTCACCATTCTCTCTCTATCTGTTTCTCTTTCTTTTTCCGTCTCTCCGTTTTGGTCACGAAGCTCCGATCTATTGACTTGTAAGAATATTACATTTACATCCTTAATACTTTTAATTAACTTCGATTTGTGATTTAAGTTTCGAAAGAATCATAAATAACCCTATATTGTCCTTAATGAAATTCAAAGTTTTGGATTATGCTTTAAGAAGTACAAAATTAAGGTCATCTATCTCAAATTAGCCAAAGAAATTTGGATAAAATTTATTTCTTCCTCAAAGTTGATCATTAGGACTAGGGGTGGACGTTCGGTTGTTCGGTTCATTTCGAACCAGTTTCGTTTGGTTCTGATTCTTTCGATTCCTTCAATATAGGATCCATATAAAAACCACTAAAAAATTGATTCAGTTTAAATTTAAAATATGAGAACTATTTGAGCACTGAAATCTTAGTGGTTCCAGTTTGGTTCGGATATTCTACCCCAAAAGAACCAAAAAATTCAAAAATATCCTAAACCAAAAATATTCAAAAATTTCCTACGCTAAATATTTGAATCCAAAAATACACAAAAGAACCAAAAAATATCCAAAATATCCAAAATATCCAAAAATAACAAAAAAATAATTGAAAATTTTTAAAAGTTGATAAAAGTAAAATATATTCATGGTTTTTGGTCTAAACATTTATCTTATATTTTTAGTTTCTACGGTTCCCTCAATTCGCTTCGGCTCCGAACCAATATCCATTGATCTTGGAAAAAAGAACCGTTCAGATAATTAAAGGAAAACTATACATAAACCAAATCTATTTTTTCAGTTCAATTCGGTTTTTTGGGTTCTGGATATTTCTCTCACCTCTAATTCGGACCTTGTCAGAGTTATTGTCTAACTTAATATCAAACTTTCAACAGTTTGTGTATCTATCAGTTGCTTGCTTGAATATGTCTAAAGTTGCTATTTGTGCACAGAAAAAAAAAAATCAAATCTTTATTTAAAAAAATCACCAATCCAATAATACTCTCCTAAAATAAAATGAGTAACAAAAAGAAAAGATTTTTTTAGTTGAGTGGAAGTGTGAAGTAGTCAAAAGAAGAAGATCAAAAGGAAAGTTCAAGATGAGAATTTGGATTTGATTGATGGTTAAGACCTTTCCTTGATTTTTGCCAAAGTTGTGACTCTATATTCAGCTTCCTCAGCTCCATTAATCCTCTTTCAACTGCATTTCACACTCGTAAAAATCGCAACCAGATTCATACAGGATTGAGATTGAGAGTGAGAGTGTATGTACCATCAACAGCGTCTTGAGACGTCGCAGATCGAGTCCCTTGGTTAATCCAATACTGAAGACGTTCATCAGCTAGATCAGATTCAATCTCATGTTTCTTAGCTCTTCTCCAAAAATATGAAAGCCAAGCCTATGTAGTTCATATTTGTATCAATATCACAAACTCTACATTACATTTATATAAACATAAGACATAGAGAACTAGGGCTGTGAAAAAAAACCGAACCGAATTTTCCGAACCGAACCGAGCTATGTAGAGAAAACCGATCGACACAAAAAAATTTTCAATTTCGGTTCACAGTTCGGTTCGGTTCGATAACCGATCGGTTTATTTTTTTCTTTTTTTTTTTTGAAAATAACCGAAAAAGCCGAAAAAAACCGAAATAACCGAACTTCAAAAACAAAAACCGAACCGAACAGAAATTCTATTCAGTTTAGTTCGGCGAACTAAACCAAAAACCGAAAAAACTGACCGAATTTTCCGAAAAAACCGAATTCCCAGCCCTATAGAGAACTCATGTGTTTCATTGTTTTTACCTGTTTAAAACTCACATCTTCAAGTTCTTCCTCGCTTAACTCTACAAATGAAAAACAATAGTCAAAACCCAAACAATTCAGAAAGACAATATTGTTAATATTTCATTACTGACTTACCAAAGGCTTCAAATTGTCCATCCATTGGTAGTTTCACTTCATCTATAAAATTAGTCGAAAAAAACAAAAATATGAATTAGGAAACATAAAGCAGAAGAAGCACGTTGAGATTAATAGAGCTTAGATCTCACCTGAAACAAAATACTTTGATGATAAGTTTCGTCTATTTTGAGCTAATACAAATGCAACTGCCTCTTGAACCTTTTACACAGAGCAAAAAGAGAAAGAGTAGAATCTATTGCTTGAGACTTGAATAAGCTTTAGCTTCTAAGAAAATATAGTTTTTGAGAAGAAGAGTTCTCATGTTATACCCTTAGTGATGACATTTCTCGCAAACCTTTCTCAACCCATATCATGCTTTCGACATTTCCTTCCCCAGATATTTCTTGTAGATTCTCAAAATATTTCTCTCTTTCTCCATTAGTGCTATTAGCTGATTGATGCAGAGACCATAGGGTAAGAAAAAGCTAAGATCAGAATAATTTCAAAACATTCGATTAAATGTTATGCAAAGAAGGATGAAAATTTTACATCGTGAAACCTCGCCTCTAGCTCTTTGTCCTGCAGATAGAACAATCTCTAGAGGAAGAGGTGCAAATGATGACCAATATTCGTGTTTTGCTCCTGCAATATCCGCTTGAATCCCTGTCATAACATTTCACCCAACTTTAAACCAATAGAATCGGTGACAGAGTTCTCATGGTTTTCAAAGATGTAACCAAATTATGATAGGTGTAAGAGAATGGTGTTACCATATCTTACGCATAAGCCCCAATAACGTGAAAGCCAACACCTCTTCAGAACAACCTCTTCCTAAGACAAAGAGTTTTATAGATGATAAGCTATCGAATAGAAACGAAAAAGTATGAAACTTTAAAATAAGCATTACCATTTCCTCTTGAGTCAATATTAATCTTTTGGTCAGGGTCTTAAGAGAGTTAAGCTCTGATTCAACTTCATGAAGCTGCTCCAAAGAAGATGCTGCCTCTTCCCTAGCAATCTAAAACCCAATCCAAATATCTAAAACGTTAGTATCACTTCAGAAACCAGTAAGAAAGACAAAAGATCTAAACTTGTAGTACCTCAGCTTCATTGTGAAGAGCCGAAACATTTTCCCTTCTTCCTCCAGGATTTTGTGATGCGACTTTTAAAGCAGCCTGAAAAGAAATCGAGTCTGTGGATTATGCTACATTTTCAGTATGTCAAGATCGAAACTAGGCTCAAAAATTCTTATAACTCAACTGTCAAAACCATATACCCTGGAAAAAAAATACATTTGCATAAACAAGAGTATAGAAATAAGCTAAAACAGTATGAATCAAGTTAATCCAGGCTTGAACCTTTCATAAGGTATTTCAAATGATCTAATAGTAATGTAACACAGTCACATAGCACACAGATAGCACTGACCTCTCTTTGTTGCAGAGCTGCTTCCTTTCTGAAGAAAGGAACACATTCACAGAATTAGAAGTTTGTAAATTGTCATCCAAAAGTTGCATAGAACTGAAGCTTGCCTGCTTAAAAGACGTGCGTCCATAGTAACACCTTCTCCAAGGATTTCAACCTAATAAAAAATGGCTTTGAGTTTACCGATGTGTTGCTCGAGGCAAAAACACAGAGAAATGAGAAAATACATAAAACCAGGCATGAACCACCTCTCTGCTTACCTGTTTCTCAAGTTGCTTCGCTCTTGCATCCGCTTCTTCACACTTATCTTCTGCAAGTCGAAGCTGGGAATGCACAAATTAGGATTGGATGCAAACCAAAATATACAATAATAAAGGGTACAAGAATTATCTAACTTCACATAGAATAAGCGACCTCCACGACAGAATTTAGATGGGCTTATTCAGATAGAGAATTTCAAAATTTTTAATGTAGTTCATGCTTGCTTAATTGTAACAAATCAAGACTTTTTTCAGGAAAAGATGCCATCAAGTAAGTAATGCCTATTGACAAAAACTGTGAAAATTTACTGGCATCACCTTTTCCAGCAAACCTTCATTTTCTTCCTGTAGCATATCAACCTGCATTGAATAAAAATGTGTGACATTTTGGGAAGGCTCTAACGAAGAAATTGGAAAGAAAAAAAATAAGCAGGAGTTCCAAATTGAATTAGTAAATAAATTTCATGTAATAGTCAGACCTCATCTTGCAAAGCTGAGGTAGAACGTTGACTGTCTAACTCTCTCAAGTTGCCAGAGCTTCCCATATCTATGGAAAACCTGCTAATAGACAGAAACCACTGAACTAAGGCCACATTATAGATAACCAATGCAGTGGACGCATGTGAAGAATGATGGCTTAGTGAGCTTATATTTTAGTTACCTTTTATCTTTTCTAAGTTTGGTTGGTGTGTCGGCTTGAAATGCAGGAGTCACTGGTTTGAGTGATATAGGCACTGAAGATGGCATTAAAGGTACTGTCCTTACTGGACGACTACGAGCAGATGGAGGTTGATCCATAGAACTGAGAGACTGAGATGATTTGTTAGGGGTGATAGAACGAAAGGATGGAGATTGCTCCACTTGGTTGGTTGTCTGAGATGGATGACCAGTCAAAGTTGGAAGAGCTGAAGATTCTGCAGAATCTTCATTTAGTGATGATCGGCTACCTGAAGTTGGAAGTCCGGTCTGAGGTTGTTCCTTAGTACGAATTGACTAATGGAAAATTAAACCAAGTTTCAGAAGACATAAGAAAAGCT
>OVAV01002535.1:0-11095 GCA_900406375.1 Iberis amara
AAATAATAATCGAAACAAAGTGGATTATAAAAAAGTTTTATATTGTATGGGGTACATCTGGTTTATAATAAATATAAAACTTTTTCAAAAATGAGAAATACAAATCTAAGTATTTGAAATGCCCCGACNTGCCACTTCGTCGCCAACTTTTATTTTATTTTATCTGTTTCTAGTTCAATACTTGTTATTAGTGGTGTGCATTAGAGATAACGAGTCTGCTCAGTCCGGTATAAATAGTTTGAAAATGAAAAATGAATATCTAAAGCATACCTAGAACTAGGGGTGAGATAATAGCTAGTAAAATGAATCGATAAGTTTTTTTAGTAATTAAATACAGGAGATTTTCATAAATACCACAAAAATTAGGTATATTCCAAAAATACCANTTGAAGGAATTCCTCTTAAAATAAGCTAACTCAATAAATATGAATAAATAATGTTTAAATAAACATTTAAAATAATTTTAATTTTTTTAAAAATGTTCTTGAGTGGACAATTTAGATGGATGGAGAATTTTAAGTGTGTGATTTAAAACTTTTTTACTATCAAAACAAATAATTCGAATATTTGAATAATTATTTTTATACAATCCTTACTCGTTTTAAAAAATAACTATTGACACAAACGGGTAAATTCTACTACCTATATATATAACACTTACCTGATAACTTTGATTGGAATACATGAAAGATTGGATAATCCAATCGAAAAATCCAAGCATACTTCTTAGAGATTTCAATCAATGTGACTAAACCACCAAAAAATATTTGGAATCCATGTCCAATATAGTGCCATTCTGTCAGTTCTGTACGTGCAGGTATTAAGATTTGAGGCACACTTTAACAATGTTCTGTCATTCGTTGGTTTCGCTATTCTCTTGACCAAACTCAGCCCTTAAGAAATTAGATCATTAATTAGATATGNATCATAGACTAGGTTTTTGATCATTATTTGTTACATATGTCGTCAATTTAAGCTGTACACGTGAGTTATTATTGGTTAGCAAAATGTTAATTGTCAACGGCTTAACGTTGTGGACCTTATGTTATGGTTCGCCTAAAATAATCAAACTTTAAAATGGTGAGGGTACGGTTTTAGTGGCAAAAAAGATGGATCACACACCGTCATTGCACGTTAATGGTTTTTGGTTTAAGAGAACAACACATGTACATGTACATGCACTTGAAGAGCACTTGTGTCTCTTGTTTTGTTCCCTTATTATTTTTTAATCTTAATCAATTAGTTTGACTCTTTTTTTAAAAAATTAATGATCTTTCACACAATCAAAATTTTCTACGTACGTATAATAGTAAATGTATTACGAGGATCGATATTCTTAAGAAATTTCGATAAATTAACATGTATGATCTTTATGGCCTTCAATTCTATGTAATTAAAGTCTCAATATGTTCAAATTTCTTTATTAAAATTTAGACCGACGTGCAATTTAACCATATACATAATACATCAACGAATAGTAAGTCTCAAAGATCCTACATATATGATTAGGAAGTCATCTTTTATTTGTTATTTAGATAGCGCATAGAAATTGGATGATCAAACAAGTGATCAGGGATGGATGACAACAAATATTATGAGTGTCTAAAAGATACATTGTTGTCATTCTTCCTTGCATTTAGAATTACAGAGTCTGTTATATATGGGTGCCTTCCACAAAAACAAATGTATTGCTCTCTTTTCCTCACTAATTCGCTATATGAATGGTCAATTTTTACATCAAAACTAGCAGAATTTAGATTATTACGCATGTTTTTCTTTTTAGAATTTCATCTGCGATATTATCCAAGGAATTTCATCTGTTGATACCTCGATTTTTTCGGTTATATATTCAAACAATGTTTTTTGCATAACTAATATATAAATGAAGTTGGTGACAAAAAAAAATAATTATTAGATGAAAAAATAAACGTACAATTTTGAAGTATGTTTATGGCATTCTTTTAATTAAACCTGTTATTTTTAGGAAAAAAAAAGATTATAGTCATTAGTCAATTTTCATCTGTATATTCTACATATAGAGATCAAAGCTTATCTTATTAACATTCTAGAATGTACAATATATATGAATGGACATATATACATATGGAAATAGATGAATCACAGGGATACAATGAAGAGTATATGGAAATGAATATATGTGGGAATNNTATATGGAAATGAATATATGTGGGAATATCTCTTCATAATATGCCCCCTCAAGATGGAGGGGCTTTAGCTACTCTAACCTTGGACGAAAGTGAGGTGAACGGAGCACGAGCAAGAGGTTTGGTTAACGCATCGGCAAGCTGGTCTTTTGTCGAAACATGGACCACTCTGAGTGTGCCATTTTGAACTTGATTCTGGATAAAGTGGTAGTTTAATGCCAAATGTTTCATCCGAGAGTGGAAAACATGATTAGCGCATAAATACGTTGCACCCACATTGTCACAGTAAATGGTTGGAATGCCCTTGAAACGGATTCCAAGTTTAGATAATAAAGAACAAATCCAACAAATTTCGGCCGAGGTGTTGGCGACCACACGATACTCAGCTTCGGTGGAGGATCGTGCCACACCTTTTTGTTTCTTCGATGTCCAATAGATCGGATGTTTCCCCAAATAGATAACATAAGCATTAGTTGAAAAAAAATCATCAATATCACCTGCCCAATCGGCATTCGAGAAACCATGAAGATGTGGTGGATTACATGAGCTGTAAAACAGACCATGTGTAGACGTGCCGGCTAAATAGCGGAGGAGGCGCTTAGTAGCAAGCCAATGAGCATCGGCCAGGGCATGCATAAATTGAGAGAGACGGTTAACAGCATAGCATATATCTGGTCGCGTGAAAGATAAATATTGAAGGCTGCCAATTGTCGCTCGGAATTGTGTCGGGTCTTCAAGGAGGCGACCAGTGCGAAGCAATAACTTTGGAGTGGTAGCCATAGGTGTGATTACTGGTTTTGCGTCCAGCATGTTACAACGAGTGTGAAGATCCAGTATATACCGTGTCTGAGTGAGGTACAAGCCAGTAGATGTCTGATGAGCTTCAATGCCAAGGAAATAATGTAAGTCCTCTGGATTCTTCACCGAGAAACGAGACGCAAGTGACTATAATGTTTGGTTGAGGAGCCGTGAATCATTTCCTGTGACAAGAATGTCATTAACATAAATCAGGATATAGATTAGAGATGTTCCAGCCTTGTAGATAAACAATGAATCATCGGCTTGGGAATTAATAAAACCCGAGGTAACTAGAAACTGACGAAGCTCATAGTACCAAGCACGCGGAGCTTGTTTCAGGCAGTATAGAGCCTTGTGAAGGCGACAAACGTAAGACAGACGTTCGGCGTCTATAAATCCAGGAGGCCGAGTGATATACACTTCTTCTTGTAAACGTCCTTGAAGAAAGACGTTATTAATGTCCAACTCTTTAATAGGCCAAGAGTTACCTACAGCAAGATCAAGGACAAGAAGTATGGTGGTAGAATTGATCACATGGCTGAAAGTCTCAGTGTAATCGAGTCCATGGTGTTGGTTGTACCCCTTGGCGACAAGTCGCGCTTTATAGCGGTTGACAGAACCATTCGGGTGATACTTGATCGTGTAAATCCAACGACACCCAACAACATTCTGAGTAAGAGAGGGTGATACCAGAGAGTAGGTACCATTGGCGATGATAGAATTGAACTCGGCTGACATCGCTTCTCGCCATTTAGGATTAGCCATGGCTTGAGGTACGGTTCTGGGAATGGTGGTTGTTGGTGAAGAGTGGGCTAAGTAGGCGTATTTCAAGTTGGGTTTTATGATTCCTTTCTTAGCACGAGTTACCATAGGGTGGTGGTTGTCAGGTAATTCCGGCAAGAGAGGAGGAGAAGGTGGAGAAGTTTGGGTAGAGGTTGGCGATGGTAAAGGTGTGTGTGATTGTGGTGGTGGGTTGGGCTTTGGGTAATTTTTGAAGGTGGATTTTGGGTAATTGGTGTTTGGGCTTCTTTGTGGGCCTGATTATTAGACGAGGCCTGCATTGAAGTATGAGAAGACAGAGATACCTGATTATCTGTAGAAGGCGATATTATCACTGGTGAAGAATTTCCAGGAGCCGGCAACTCAGGTGAAAGCATTGAAGATGGGGGCGTCGGGTTGATGAGTGGCACCAAAATTGAGGTATGTGGTGATACCCAGGAAGTCGTTGATTCAAGAAGAGAGGTGGAAGACGATGAATGAGGAGACAAAGAAGCAGAGGCAGGGAAGACTTGTTCATCAAAACGAACATGTCGTGAGACATAGAGACTATTGCTGATAGGATCGAGACAGAGGTAGGCACTCTGAGAAACAGAGTAGCCAAGAAATATGCAAGAGGTAGAGCGAGGCTGAAGTTTTTGATTACTGTAAGGGCAAAGCCAATGGAAGCATTGGCAACCGAAGATTTTGAGTTTGTGGTAGTTAGGTGGGGATTAAAATAGGCGATGATATGGTGAGGACATGGACAGAGTTGGAGTGGGCATACGATTTATCAAGTATACCGCACACGCAAAGGCATAGGAACAATAATTGGGCTGAAGTCGAGCTTGATGAAGAAGAGTGAGAACGGTCTCTACGATGTGCCGGTGTCGACGTTCAGCTAGCCCATTATGTTCCGGTGTATGGGGAGGAGTAGTAAGGTGAGTGATGCCGGAGGTGGCTAAGAATTCCCGGAGAGCAATGAATTCTCCACCATTGTCGGTAAAAAAGGTTCGAATTTTCTGTTTGAATTGAGTTTCAGCAAGAGTTTTAAAGCGAATGAAAGTATCTTTTACATGAGATTTGAGTTTGAGCGGGTAAAGCCACATATAACGGGTGTAGTGATCAACAAGGAGGAGGTAATGTTTAAAACCATCTACAGACGTTATAGGAGCAGTCCTGAGATCTGAATAAATGATTTCTAGAGGATGAGTGGATTGAATAGTGGTTTGAGAAAATGAGAGTTTATGGCTTTTATTAATATTGTAATCAACACAAGAAACTGTTTTTGATAAATCTTGAGAAAAAGGCAGCGAAAAAGAAGTAAGAATAGATTTTAGAATTGGAATGGATGGATGGCCAAGTCTTGAATGCCAAGCCGCAATGGAAGTTTTGACAGTAGGTGTAGCGTAAAGGGCTTGGATAGGTGGAAATGGCCACTCATACAACTCCTTATTGGTACGACTTTGGAGTAACCGCGCCCCCGACTTCAAATCTTTCACCTGAAACGAGGCAGGGAAAAATTCAACAGAAACGTTATTGCGATTACAGAGTCGGTAAACATAAATCAGATTTTTTTGAATATTGGGAACATGAAGAATATTGTTTAAAGTTAACGGTTTAAGAGGAGAGGAAAGAAGGGTGGAACCAGTGTGGGTTATAGAAGTCGTACTTCCATTAGCCATGTTGACTTCCTCACCACCATTGTAAGGTTGATGAAGAGAGAAGTTGGAGAGATCCGTGGTGATATGGTGAGTAGCACCACTATCGAGAATCCACGGTGTTGAAGCATTTGCTGTTGCGAGATTTGCACGAGGGTTCCAAGATGTAGCAGACGGTGTAGGCAAGAGAGGACACTGTGAAGATTGTTGGAAAGTCGTGAGTTGGAAACACCTACGAGCGGTATGCCCCTCTTGACCACATAATTGACACTTCCCTTGGTATGATTTTCCATACTGTTGTGGCGTTGTGGATGGATTGGGCCACGGTGAAGAAGGTCGTGGCTTTGAGTTCTGTCTCGGACGAGGATGAGCATAGTGTGCCGAGACAGGAAGAACCGGAGCAAGAGATGTGAGAAGCTTGGCTTCATGATTGATAAACTTTTTATGGATTTCAGTCAATGATGGAGTAACATTACGACCCTCCATTTGTTCCACAATCTGTTTATAGTCTTCAGGAAGTCCTTGTAAGACAAAATCTACCTTGTCTTAATGATCAAGAACCTTACCAAGAAGCCCCAATTGATCAAATCTGACAGTAAGTCCCTGAAAATACTCCTCAATTGTCTTTGTATCCTTCGACCATGCTTTGAGTTGATTCTGAAGTTGTTTAATGTGACCACGACTAGGTTTAGCATAAGTGGATTCCAACGTAGACCAGACTTGAGCAGATGTTGGTGCCATAGAGACGAGAGGTTGAATTGAGGGTGAGATCACACCAATAAGACCACTGAAAATTAACTGATCCTAACATTGCTAGAAAACAAACGCAGGATTTGAGGAGGTGACACAATCAATGGTGATGGTAGCAGCGGGTATTGCAGTGGAAGAATCAAGGTAATAAGCTAAATCATAGCCATTAAGAAGAGCCTTGACTTGTCTGCTCCAGACAATGTAATTTAGAGAGGTGAGTTTAGTAATATTTGACATATTGATGTTGAGAAGAGAAACGCCATTAACTTGGACAGTTTCAGCATAAGTTGTAGACATGATGAAGTGAAAAGAACGAAGAAGAACAGAGAGGGAAAGAAGAAAAACAGAAAGGGAAGAAAACAGAGATAGAAGATGGCGGCTTGGAGAAGAAAATTAAGTTTTCCTGCTCTGATACAATATAGAGATCAAAGCTTATCTTATTAACATTCCAGAATGTACAATATATATGAATGGACATGTATACATATAGAAATAGATGAATCACAAAGATACAATGAAGAGTATATGGAAATGAATATATGTGGGAATATCTCTTCATAATACTACATACTATCAAATTGTTAAAATGCGACTAAATATAAATACTATTATTGTATTATTTTTACCTAATTTTCGACTAAATAAGACTTTTTACTATACCGGTGGAATTAACTTTTTTCGACCAATAAGACTCAAACATGTATAATTTGTTCTAGTCAACAATCACGTGTGATAGCCTAGATTTGAGGAATAATCAATATATTTAAGCAATGCCTTACAAAGTCAAATTTCAGTATATAATGTTTTTAACAGAATCTAAAATATAAAAGTTTAATCAGCATTTGAATAACGTGTGTTGCTGCCTTTAAATACCCAACATTCTCAAGAACACAAATCTTACCTTAAGTCTCACTCTTCCTTAATCTTTGCTTCTTCTTTGCTTCTTCTTTGCTCCAATCTCAATCTTTATTTGGTTAATTTTTTTTTACTTGAAATATAAAAATGGTGATTAAGATCACTAATATTTTCGTTAAATCCACTTCACTTCTTTCCTTAATTCTCTATTTTCTATTAACAACATCTAATAATCCCCACTCGGCTTTAGTTGAAGAAGTTATTGATGATGAAGATCCAGAATTTTACATTCTTGACGAAACTCCCTCTATACTTTCAAATGTTACAATTTCATCCAAAACTAGGCTACTAGTTTCACACTACAAAAAGATCAAGAAAGGAATGAGATGTCATATTGAGAGTTACAACATTTGCAATGGCGTAAAAGCGAACAACGGAACAAGCATTCTGCATTGTTGCAAGAAGCATTGTCGGAATATTCTCGGAGACCGGAACAACTGTGGTCGATGTGGTCAAAAATGCGGTTTCGGGCAACGATGCTGTGGTGGTATTTGTACTTATGTTAACTTTAATCCTAACCATTGTGGGAAATGCACGAGGAAATGTGGCTCTGGGGTTAAATGTGAGTATGGATATTGTGGATATGCTTGATTGTTAAAATATAGAAAACTGAGAGTTCATATCGTAAATTTGAGTTGTTATATTTCTTTTTGTTTTCTTGAAGAAACCCTTATTGCATACGTAAGGAGTTCATGTATACGAAATATTCATGCATACGCTTGTATTGATTTTGTGGGTGATTATACATTTGTAAACATAAACATAATTATATTAACGCATATCTATTCTCTCTCTCTCTCTTCCTATTCTCTCTCTCTTATTCTCCTTGCTCACAACTCTCCGTCTTCCACCTCTTTTTTGTTCGCCGGCGTCCCGCCGTCGGCCGACGCTGTGCTTTATTTTCTTTTTTCGGTTTCCTCTTTCAGCTACTGATCTTCTCCCTTTTTGGTTGTACAGATCGTCTTTGTGTTTTCTGAGTTCTTCAGCCTTTGTTTCCTTGGCAAAATCTTTGAATTTCGGTCTGCATGTTTCATCTCGTCTCAGATCCGATGGCCTAAACCAGTTGAAAGATCGTTGCCGATTTCCGATTTTGGCATAAGCGGCGACAACATCAATATGGTGGCTGGTTCTTTCGGCATATGACTATCCATGGTTCTGATACCGGCCGGTGGTGCTNTGGTGCTGACTGGATCTTGAGTTTTGTTCATAGTGCATGGCTAGAAGCATCGACGGAGACAGTTGGAGCGATATGGAGAAGGAAACTATCTTGCGGATCCAGTGTGATGGTACGGCGGCGGTGGGCTCTTCCTGGTTGGCGGTGTCTCTTCTGGGCGGCAGCTCTATTGTTGACTTCTCCACCAGTCTGGGCCTTCGGTTGGGCTTTGGGCTTCATCTGTTTTGTTTTTATTTTAAGCCCATTAGTATGTTTAATTTAGGTTTTATGTATGTTTTTAAACTTAGCCTAATAAGTGTCAACTTAGTTTTATTATTAGGTATAACCAAACAACTTACTTGGGTAAGATGTGTTCACCACAGTCCTGTATTGGTCCTGGTTGTAGATCGTACACAAAGGATTAAGGGATCTCAATTATCTAGGTTGGATGTAAATCCTAGATTAGTTTCTCCTGGTATGGGAGTGGTTCTTCGGAACTTTAGATTAGTTTTTATGTTATGTTACCTCGTTCAGAGGTTAGTTACTCGAAATGGGTTTGGAATTTCCCTGTGTGGGATCGTCTCTACCTTTTATGGGTTGTTTGTTTTATACTTTAATTAATGAAATTAAGTTGACAAAAAAAAAATTATATTAAATAATATATAAGAAATAAATCAATAAAATGTTCTACTCTCTTCTGTTTTTTCACATTATAAGATTTATTCATTGATCAGTTTTGGGGTTTCTGTATGATTCTACACACTATCAGCAAATAAAGAGATTAATCAAGAGACAAACACAAAAAAAGTAATTATAAGAAATAGAGAAATGGAAATGAAAAGAAAAATACTTGATAACTTCTTAAAGCTTAATTATCTCTAGAGATATCTAATGATTCTACAAAATATCAGCAAACAAGGAAATTAAACAAGAGACAAAAACACAAAAAAGTAATTACAAGAAACAGAGAAATAAAAATGAAAAAGAATAATACTCCTTCAGTTTTTAATTATAAGAATGTTTTAAGTTTTTCATACATATTAAGAAAACACAATTATTGTTACTCATAAATACATTGTTTTTGTAAATGAACAATTTTCTATGATTTTAAACCAATAGTTTTTAAACAATTTACAAATTCTCAATTAATGTATTTTAAATTTTGTAATTTGCAATTAAAACTGCATTAAAATGTAAGAAAATTTTGTAATAAACAAAATATTTTCTCTAAAATATCTTATATTTAAGAATGGAGGGAGTACTTGATTCCAATGATAAATTCTACTCCAATCAGTGACTGAGACGCAACTAAAACTGAAAATTATGTTTTATGTAACTGATCCCTACATGTTAAAGTTTATGGACTAATTTCCGATGAGTTGATCGTCTCATATATGTTATATGTTACTCAAAGTCCTCTCAACTTTCAATGTGAGCTATTTCTTACATCCTCTTTAAATTTGGGTCAGATCGACTAGATTAATACCATACCCATTTTACGTTAAATTGATCATACCGCTAATTTTGTGTTGGATCACTTTTGGTTTGGTGTGATACATGTGTTAATGTTCATATACCATGTTAAAGTTTATGGGATTATAACTCAAAACTAACTGCAATTGACTCATATTTTTTTACATACCACTTAAGGTCCTTTTAACTTCCATTGCGAGATATTTTTAACAATTTTTACCATATTCAATCTTGACCACGAGATCTTGAAGCCAACAATGGCTAGTGCATCAACTCTCAATGAGGACTCCAAAGCAGTGGCGGACTTAGTAAAGGTGTAATGGGTTCAATTGATACCAATTAAAAATAATTTCATCATTTTCAATGTAAATTTGATTAAATTTGATAAAAGATTTGCTTAAAATTAGAATTTGGCCCCAATAAATATGTGTTAAAACTTTCAAATGATCCTACTAATATATATATATATATATTTTTATTAATCACTATATCTTATTGTGTTTTATTGTGACCCACTTGCTCCAAAGTGGGTCACTATATCTTATTGTGTTTATATTTAACATTTTTATTGTGACCCACTTGCTCCAAAGTGGGTCACATTTTTATTGTGACCCACTTAAAAATAATTTTTGGAACCGCCACTTGCTCCAAAGTTTTAAGGGACGTAATCCAAACACAAAACAATCAAGCCAATGAAGAAAAACAATCAAGCCAATGAGTAAGTAGTGTTCATACCTTATGAGGTTAGTATCTAAGGTATGAACAAAAACAGTTCCAACCTACATAATCAATATCCTTGAGCTGGCTGGTTATGACCACCTATGCCACTCTTGCCTGCCCTATTGGCTTCCTATCCCCTTACTCTTCACCCAAAATAAGGCAGTCGAAGTCGGCAAATATTGATTGAACAGTTACATAAACTACTCGAAAGATAAGAGACCAGTAGCTTTAATAAGTGGATAGTGAATGCATTCCACAATGTTCCTACAGGACTGAAACTCTTTTACGTTTATTCTTCCCCTCATCGAATGTAGAAGAACACAACGGCTAGAGCGAGCGGGACTACAAGTACAGCGGCTGAAACAGTCCAAATCCATAACTTATAAGCTCTTCTATGCTTTAAGATGGCTTTAGGTACAGCCTCATTTCCCTTTTTTTAATGTCTATACCTAAAACTTCTATATTTCGAACTTTTCGATCTCACATTTAGCGGTTTTTCCTTCCCGGTCTTTTCCAGCTCTTGTGTTCTCTCTAACTCTAATGGAGAAGTCGACTTAGACGCAACCTTCTTCTTCTTGGCTCTCTTCTCATACTCTTTAAGTTTCTTCTCAGCTTCCTTTTTAACTCTAATGGCTGCTTTAGCAATAGCTTTCTCATGTAGCTTCCGCTTCCTTTCCATTGCTAACTTGGCTTTCTCTAACTGC
>OVAV01002536.1:0-11094 GCA_900406375.1 Iberis amara
TTTTGTATTTTGGCTATTAATATAAATCTTTTTACAAAAAATATATATATATATATATATATATATATACTATACTCTTATAAATCTATATTCAACTAGTTTTAATAATATTGAGTGTAGTGTTAAATATTAGATCAACTGAAAAATGCATCTGAACATGCATCATCATGTGAATAGAAAATAATGATAATGTTTCATATGCACATATATGAGTCATTTTCAGATAAGTTTTTTAACTTAGCAAAGTTGATCATTTTGAAAAGTTTGGTGAGAGCAAGAACACAAAAGTGTTTAGAAAATATTAGAATAAACGTGGTAAATGATATTCTAATTAATGTAAATGATATTCTATATATTTTTTTGATCTTATTTAAATCTTGACTGTCGATCTCGATCTCCTAATACCCTCCCGCAAGCTCAGACGTGGTAACACGTGTGAGATTGGACATATCTTCAAAATATCGGCTTCATATCCGGCCGTCGGATCATCATCCCAACGTTATACTCGGCCGGCGAGTCAAATCAACTTTAACACCAAGCTGTCAGGTCATCATCGACGTTTATACCCGGTCGTAAGGTTAACAATGACGTTTATACTCAGTCAGAGTCAAATCTGCTATAATACCCAGTCGTTGGGCCATCAGCGACATTTATACTCCATCGTAGAGTCAAATTGACTAAAACACTTAGCCATCGAATTATTATCAGTGGAAACACATCACCATGATAAAATTCAAAAAATAGATCGTGATTGCGATATCAATAAACAACTCGCGAGAGCAAGAAGTTATAATCATTGAACGAACCCACTGGATTCATGTTCATATCTACAACAAAAGTGATTGTTGTCGTAATTCATCTCGTCTGACTTTAACTGTTGTTTACCATAAAACGAACGAGTCATCATGTTAGACAAGAGGTGAGCTTCACAAACGAAACTAGCTTATTTGCTAGTCAACGTGAAATCAATATATGGCCAATCGGTGACCACATCAAACAGAGGAAAAAATCCAAGGAAGGAGATGATAAAATAATTGTTTAATAAGAACACGTCTTCAGTCTCCTCTTTCTCCTTCTTCTTCTTCTTTTTTTTGTATAAGCAAACAAAACCTTTAACCCATAGGAATTGGATCAAGGCTTTGATACCATGAAAAGTTTGATGAGAGCAAGAACACAAAAGTGTTTAGTAAATATTAGAATAGACTCTCATAATCATAAACCTAAGACTATACACGTTTATATAGCAAAGAAATTTCCTAATTTAGAATATACACAAATATCTGTAATAAATATTGAGAATATTCTAATTAATGTAAATGATATTCTATATATTTTCTTGATCTTCTTTAAATCTTGACCGACGATCTCGATCTCCTAATACATTTCCATGACAATTGAATATAAATCCTTAGCAAAGAAAGTTGTTTTATACCATCACATTTCGAATCCCATGGTCTTTGAAAAATTTGAAACTTAGGAGCGAGTAATGTAATTCCTTCTATCCAAAAAAACTAAAAGCAAGAAAAACCATATTTAAATAAGATAAATTCATATTGTTAAGAGGAAGAAAAGGTAGTGCGGTCAATGTTATAATCAATACGAACATGAGAAGAAGACCAACAACCAGTTTTTCTCATATACTCCCTTCGTTTTTTTTTTGGACGTTTTACACAAAATTTTTGTTTCTAAATGATTGACGTTCTCAAACATCAATGCATTGTTTGCTATATGTTCACTCTTTTGCCCTTAATTATTACACTTAGAGTATGATAGTGTTGACTATGGTAAATGCTAATAGGACTACAGGAGTAGTATAATTACGTACTTCTTCCTAGTGGTCTTTTTAAATTCACATGTGTGTTTGTTTTTTTTACAATAATTAATAAGGTTAAATTTGTCATCATTCAAATTTTATTAATATTTGTGCAATTTTTGAAACGTTAAAAATAAAACGGAGAGAGTATCATTTAAACTACACAAATTAATATGGTATCCAAAGATAAGAAGCTAGTAATTAATTGGGGTGAAAAAAATCAATTGACATGACATATTTTTATTAGAAGACACAATTATTAATTACTTGTAACTCAAATAAGCATAGAGTAACATATATTCCTGAAATTCATTACGGGACCATTACGATTTCTTTCAGCAACGATATTAATGGCAGCATTACCTTTTCCACAACGATTCCCTCCCGAGCAAACAAACACTCACTTAATCGAGAACTAAAATATAAACTTTGGAATGGTAACAAAGATCGGGTTCGGGCCAATTATTAAAAAATAATCAGACCCAAAATTAACAGAACATATGTGACACGAAAAGCCCACAGGACCCATTCATATCCACCAAACCAATTTAAACCGACGATGTTTATCCGGTTTGGTAAAAATTCTCATCATTTCGATTTGGTTCTTTGTTGCTTCTTCTTTCCTCTTCACCTCTATATAGGAAAAGCCTGGAAAAGTGACTTTGTTCTTTTCCTCCAACATTCTCCAGTAGAGAGCGAGAGCGAGCGGGAAACTGGAAATTGTGGGAAGCAAGAGAACTTTAAAAGCTCTCAATCCTTGATCCCATCTGGAATTTTGCTTTCTTATTCCCCTTCAATTTTTCTCTAAGGTTATTGTAAGATGGTCGACCAAGATCAGCAATGGCTACTTGGCTGCTTATCTGCAAGTCTTGACCCTAATCAGAACGTTCGTTCTTTCGCTGAGGTCTCACTTAATCAGGCCTCTCTTCAACCAGGTCCTTTACTTAATCGTTTCTCTTACTTTCGGGCACGTCGCTCTTTGGGTTTTTCATGATTTAGTTCTTTTAAACTGGATATCCACTAGTTAGGTTTACCAATTGAAACCGATAAAATACTTAGCGTTTTTGGGTAGCCAGACAGTTGAAAGCATTTCTCGGGTGTCTTAAAGTGAGCATATGCTTAGTCTTGTTCATAATGTCATGAGTTCTGTCACCATTATTTCTAGATGTTTCCTTCTTGTAGGGTTTGGCAGTGCATTGTGCAGGGTTTCTGCTAACAAAGACCTTTCGTTGGGATTGCGTCAAATATCCTTTTTCATAGCATAGATTTGTTTCCCTCATAGCAATCCACCAATCTCTCTGGAGCTACCTGATTGATAGAATGAAGGGTCTTTCTTGTGTAGTTCTTAACCTACTGTTACCTAGCTGCCGTCCTGTTAAAGCAGTTCATTAAGAAACATTGGCGAGAGAATGAGGAGGATTTTGAGTATCCTGTTGTCTCAAGTGAGGAAAAGGTACTCTCCCTAATACTGCTTTATTGTTTGGATTTCCTTCTGCTATATTTTTCATACGTTTAGGAAATTCTTTTGGTTTTGTTATTAGGCTCTTATTCGAGGACTACTTTTGGGTTCACTTGATGACTCTCATAGAAAAATCTGCACGGCCATTAGTATGGACATATCGTCAATTGCCACATATGATTGGCCAGAAGAGTGGCCTGAGCTATTACCCTTTCTCTTGAAGTTGATTAGCGATCAAAACAACACTAATGGAGGTATATTTGCTTTCAATATTGTTCTCTAGAGACATATTTTTTCTTTTACCTCCCATTTCCGTACTCTTTCATGAGAACAGTCAAGAAGTTTCCTTAGGCTGAATTTGGTGCCAAATTCAACAGTTCATGGAGCTTTGAGGTGTTTGGCTCTTCTTTCTGGTGACTTGGATGACAAGGAGGTGCCTACGCTGGTACCTGTGTTGTTTCCTTGCTTGCATGCAGTCGTCTCCGCTCCTCAGGTTTGTATCCTGATATTGATATGATTACACTTGTGCTGAATCACGTTTTTGGCATGTCTAGTCTCGTGAATGAAAAATTTAGTGATGAAGGATTTTATGAAGCTCACTCCTTTGTTTTATTTTTCATTTGTATATGTAGAGCTATGACAAGTATATGCGAGGAAAAGCTCTTTCAATTGTTTATTCATGTATATCTGTTCTTGGAGCAATGAGTGGTGTGTACAAGGTACTTTCTTTTTAAAAATTCTCATTCTATATACATATTTAGTAAATGTGTTTTGCTTCAGCTACTTCTGTTGACATATATAAAGTGTTTATATTCAGGTAGAAACTACTACTTTGATGACGCCTGTAATTAAGGTTTGGATGAATCAGTTTTCACTTATATTGGAACATCCTGTGCAACGTGAGGATCCTGATGATTGGACTTTAAGAATGGAGGTTTGTCTCATCTTGCAACTGTTTTACTTTTGTTACCATCAAATGGCCAAATTGTATGGCAGGCTCCTGTTTTTGTGTTGATTTTTTCTGCTTTCATTAGGTCTTGAAGTGCTTAAATCAATTTGTACAGAATTTTCCACATCTCATCGAAAGTGAATTGATGTGTATGTTCTCGTGTGACCAATGGCCCTTGTTTTTTTCTATAAATATGCATCTGAAGCATGGTAATTGAAACATAATATTCTTGCAGCTATTATGAGGCCATTGTGGCATACATTTGAGTCATCACTACAAGTCTATCTTCGATCATCAATTGAAGGTGCTGAAGATTCATATGATGGAAGATATGACTCAGATGGTGAAGAAAAGAGTCTTGACACTTTTGTCATCCAGGTAACTTACCATTTTCACTATTCAAGGTTTGTTTTTTGTTCAAGGTCTCAATTTCTTAGTCAATCTTTTGGTTAGAGATGGGACATTTGGCTCATAGGTTGTGGTAGTTTTACGAGGTTGAGGCCTAACTGACACTGATTTTTTGCATGTGTATCTTTTGTGCAGCTATTTGAGTTTCTGTCAACCATCGTTAGCAGTAGAAGACTGGCAAAGGTTTGGTTGAAACTTTTCAGGTTTTTTCCTTCATTTTGGGTGTATGTTTCTTTGGTTACTTATGCAAAAAAAAAAAAAAAAAAAAAATTNTCATTGCCAGTAATGTCAGAGAATTGGTATATCAAACCATCGCTTTCCTGCAGGTTACAGAACAACAGGTAAGTATGAATTATGCATCTTCTGCCTACTCAAACATGTTATGATATAATGATTATATTTGGGCATCAATATATGATGATAACATGAATCTATCCCGTGGAAGCTTTACAAAGCTACACAGCCTATCTATATATGAACTGAGTAATTGTTTTGTTGTGCCGTAGCCTCTTCTCCTTTGTTTAATGTAATTATCCCTTGCTATCTCTACGATTAGACCAGAAGACTTATCCCTTTTACCATAGCTCTATAAATTTTGTAACTTGTTGTTTGTATCCCTAATTTCCCTAGGAGCAATATCTATTTTCAATGCATATGTTTATTCCATAGTTTAATGGTATCTTACTTTACCAAAACTGGTGGAACCTTTCTAGTCTGTTAATATTTGTATCACAGGTTGTTGGTCAATACAACTATAGATGTGCCTACATATTGCTTTTTCCGCTAGCTGTGTCATCCTCTTCCACTACATTAGATCGAACAAAATTGCACAGATTATTTTGTTGTTAATTGGGCTAGCCTACTAGTTTTCTAGTAATACTTTAAACTACTTTGCGGTTCATATGTCTACCATTGTAGAAAGACAAGTCTTTATCTCACACGTGGCTTCTCTCCAGGTTCATACTTGGTCCATGGATGTAAACCAGTTTGTAGCCGATGAAGATGAGGGTAGCTACAGTTGCCGTATATCAGGTAAGCTGTTTCTCACTCCTTAATTCAATTTCATATGCTTTTGTTTAGTCAGACACAAGATTTGGAGGTCATATTTATATAGGTATACAGTTTATCAATGGGTAACTATATAAATACGTGCTGCACCGCAGGAATACTTTTGTTGGAGGAAGTTGTCAATACTTTTGGTAGAGAAGGGATCAATGCTATTGTAGATGCTGCTGGAAGACGGTTCCAGGAGTCTCAAGGCGAAAAGACGGCTGGTTCTGCGGCCTGGTGGCGAGTAAGTGCACTTAATTTCTCTTTGTTCTTATATTTCTTAAAAGGTTTGACAAGCTATTATTTCTTTGATGTTTTAAAATTGTCCCAGTTTTGTGAATACATATTTCTTTTTCTCCCCCGTTCATGTTTCCTTACTTTGATATTCTCCATTTGTTAGATTAGAGAAGCTGCTCTCTTTGCCTTAGCTTCTCTTGCCGATCAACTTATTGAAGCCGAGGTTCGTACTTTCCAGGGAAACCAAATAAGGAAAAGTTATTTATGCCGGGAAACATGTTATCCTTAGTATTGTAATCTTTTCAGGACTCGAGTACTGACCCTGCCAATTTAGCAAAATTTGTTGAGCAATTGGTAATGGAAGATACTGGAATTGGTAGGTATTGTAAGACCTAATGCTCCAACATTTATTTCTTATTTGGTATTCAAATTGTGGAGCATGACTGGAGCATTTATTTAACAGGGTATCATGAATGTCCTTTCCTTTATGCCCGCATATTTACAGCGGTTGCTAAGTTCTCGTCTGTGGTAACTTCTGAAATTCTTTTCTCCCTAAATAACTTAAGCCTAGAATATATGAATTGAATACTTTTCACGTTAATTAGATAAATCGTGGAATTCTTGAGCACTTCCTCAATGCTGCTGTTAGAGCTATAAACTTGGATGTGTATGTTTTCTACCCTTGTGCTGATAGTATCCTTTTCTACCTGTCGGAGATTAATACTAACTTACTAGGTACCATTGCAAACAGGCCTCCACCTGTAAAAGTAGGTGCATGTCGGGCACTTTTGCAGCTCCTACCAGATATTAACCATTCAGTTATTCTGCCTCAAATCATGAATCTCTTTTCATCTCTCACTGATCTTCTCCATCAGGTAAGATTTTCTGCTGATGAACTATTAGAATAGCGCATAAGTTTATTTTTCCTTTGCGTCACTAGAGATTTTTGATTCTTTTGTTTAGGCTTCAGATGAAACTTTGATTTTGGTACTTGAGACTCTTCAACAAGCAATCAAGGCTGGTAAGTAAACATAATTTCTTCTCCTTGCCATAACTTTCGGAATCTATTAATCTAATAGTTCTCACCTATTTCTTATTTTCTTTATCATTTTCTAGGCCATGAAGCATCCACTTCAATAGAGTCTATTATCTCTCCTGTGATTCTTAATGTGTGGGTGGCACATGTTTCAGATCCTTTTATAAGCATTGATATTATTGACGTCCTGGAGGTAAATCTCGTTCTTAGAAATGCAATTTGTGTAGTTTGTTTATGTTACATCTCTTACCACTGCGTAGATCATTCTAAAGTGAACAATGGAAATACTCTGTATGTGGCTAATGTCTTACCTATGGCCGTCTTACAGGCAATAAAGAATTCACCTGGCTGCCTTCGTCCACTGATATCAAGGATTTTACCGTTCATTGGACCAATTTTGAGTAAGGTGCTGTTCAGAATCATGATCTCTGACCTGCTTTTTTTCCTCTTCCTTAGTTTTCCTTTTAAAAGACATCTCTGTGGTGATAATCAGCCACATCAGCAGCCTGAAGGACTAGCAAGTGGATCCTTGGATCTTTTAACTATGCTTCTTAAGGCAAGTTACAGTATGTGAATAATTCCGTGTGCTAAATGGACAGCGTCTCTCGTGTTTTGCTGACTATTTTTCTAGTCATATATAGGGTGCTCCAGGTGATATTGTGAAAACCGCATATGACTTCTGCTTTGATGCTGTCATTCGTATCATACTCCACAGCGAGGACCATAGTGAACTACAGGTTATAATCTTCTCCGCGTCTAGTTTGCTACATTATTATCTATATAAAAAGAATCACTTATCCGTAGCCTTCTAATTGGTCAGAATGCTACAGAGTGTCTGGCTGTTTTTGTATCGAGTGGAAGACAAGAGTTGCTTTCTTGGAGTGGTGATCCCAGTTTTACCATGAGAAGTTTGCTTGATGCAGCTTCTAGGTAAAACCCTTAACTTACCTTTTTGTTTGGTTAATTTTGCATCCACAAAAAGCTGACGTCATACTGTTTTGTGTTTTCTTTTTGCATTTGTTAGTGTGTTGTGCATATGTCAATATGTTGGCAAATTGAAACACTTACGTATTTCAAAAGAAAAACCAGTGATTAACTTTTGCATATAAATTAAGAAATCTATTCACCATAAAAGGTCTAGTCTGACCACTAATTTGATAGTGTTTTGAGCTCCTTGTTTGTTGGGTCCTCAATGATTTTATCTGTCTTTCTTTGCAAAATCGATTTCTTAATGTTGGTGCAGGCTTCTTAATCCTGATTTGGAATGTTCTGGATCTCTATTTGCTGGGAAGTACATTCTGCAGCTTATCTTGCACTTCCCGTCAGAGATGGCACCCCATGTCCAGGATCTGGTTTCTGCTCTTGTAAGAAGGATGCAGTCTGCTGAAATTTCGGGTTTCAGAAGCTCGTTACTCTTGATTTTTGCCAGATTGGTATTCTTTCACCTTTCAGTTGGATAATTTTAGTAGATTAATGGTTTGTCCCTTCTTGTAAGAGACTCTAACCAGAAGCATCTTTTTTCCATTGATTTTTGCAGGTCCATATGAGTTATCCTAATGTTGATCAATTTATCAATCTGCTTGTCAGCATACCTGCTGATGGCCATGAAAATTCATTTGCCTATGTTATGACAGAATGGACAAAACAACAAGGCAAGCTTCTTCATTCCTGATGCATCACAATAAGGGTTTATGTGGCCGTTTAACTGATGGTTAGTTAAGCATTATATGTTCAGGGGAGATACAAGGGGCATATCAAATCAAAGTCACATCTACTGCTCTGGTCTTGCTACTGTCCACTAGACATTTTGAATTGGCGAAGGTCAAAGTTCCAGGCAATCTGATTCAGGTCTTATACTGTTACTTCTCAATATCTTTTTTTTTTTTTTATATAATTCAATTTACTATCACAGCCTAACAGAAACTTGATCTTTTTTTCTGATATAGTCCAATGGTGGCATAACCACACGCTCAAAAGCTAGATCTGCTCCTCAACAATGGACCATTATCCCTCTACCCATGAAGGCATGTTTTCGTTTGATTCCTTAGTCGTTATGTTCTCAACGTACAGGCTGCAAGTCAGACTTGATTTTGATGCCCTTTACAGTTCTTAAATCGGTTTTATTCTCCTTCCTTTGCATCATTTTCTGGTGTATGCTTTCAGAAATTTGACATTCTTGACTTCTGGCAGATACTGGTTTTACTAGCTGATACATTGATTGAAATTCAAGAGCAAGTTTTGGGTTGTGAAGATGAGGTGATTATACTTCCTTGAGCTCTTTTATTTCCTTTTCAAGTTGAGTGGAACTTGAGATGCTTATTTTTTTCTTTGTTTCTGAGGGTAGCAGGATAGTGAATGGGAAGAAGTCCATGAAGGAGACGACGTTGAAGCTGAGAAAGACGTGCTACGTTCAACTGGCGCCTCTCATTCCAGCAAACCCACATATGACCAACTTGAAGCAATGGCTCGAACTTTTGAGGTCAGTTTATCGTTTTCATTTTACCCTTATGGCTATAGCATTAAACCATATCTCATCAGTTGTAATCGTTGATTCAACAGAGCCAAGATGATGAGGATGGTGATGATGACCTACATGTTACCGATCCCTTGAACGAGGTTACCTCTTGTGTTATACATATGTTTTGTATCTGCTCCAAAAATTGGATCTGTTTGACCAAGTCTCTTTCGATATGCAACAAACAGATTAATCTTGCAAGTTACCTGGCTGATTTTTTGTTGAAGTTTTCGAGTGGAGACCGGCCTTTGTTTGATAATCTTTGCCAGGTTTGGTTTGGTTTATATATATACATATAGCCTAACAATATGGTTAAACTTGATATAAACCACTTGGTTTTGTTTTGTAGGGCTTAACAGAAGCGCAAAGAAATGTGATCCAGTCGGTACTGAACCGCTAGGTTTGTCACAAATTATGTGTGTTTTGTCAATTGAATGATTCTTTCTTGGGGAGTAAAAAAGTGATAGAGCATCCCTTTTGTAAGAGTGATTTTTACGCAAAATATTCATAGTATTAAAGAATCGTGTGGGCATTTCTCCTCAAACTTAAACCTCATGCCGCTCCACAAGTCTTAAACCCCTTTGCATGTGGCGTTTAGATATTTGGGAGCATACAAACTTTTTGAACTTTTCTGGTCTACTTCTTCTTCTTGTTTTCGTTTTAGTATGTTTGGGAGTAGTTTTCTTTTTTAGGTTTTGGCACTATGCTAATAGGGCCAAGAATACGGAGTGATATCTAGCAATGAAGTGTTACTTTATGGTTTTAATATGGATCTCTCTATAAAGACAAATCATGACTGAAGCTACTCTAGACATGAGCTTCTTGCTAACCAAAAATCAAGTCTCTTAGCATCTCTAACCAAAATTTTTATAGGGATGTTTAACAACCAAAGCACCGTAGCTTTTACTGTTTAATATGTGGTGAGCTTCTTGCTAACCAAAATTTGCTCAAGTTTCAAACCGGAATTGGAAAGAGCTAGTCCGCTGAGATCAACGTAAGGAGAATATGTCAATTGAGAAAAATTCATAGATAGTAATCCAGTTGCATCTTACCTTGTATTGTATCTCCCTCAACTAGCAACAATAGAATCTGCAGAGTGACTCCGAACCAAAAGGGTGAAATGTTTAGTGCAACGAAAGAACTCAAAGTTCTCAGTTTTTTACTTCCCCTTTTGGTACGAAAGTTTTAGACATCCTGATCAAAATGAATATGAGCTCATTGTTGCTGAGAAAAGTGGATCAAAGTTTCGTACTAATTGAAGTAGAGGTTCTTGATCTGATTCTGATGTAAATGCGCTTCTCGGACCCCACTTTAAAGCGTGTGTATGTCAATTTTGTCACTGCTAATAATTAACGAACGGTTAAAAGAAAGTCAACAGCTACAGATTCTGAAAAGATCTAACTGGACACACCAAATGTCAACATGTGTATTGCACTTAACAGAGTTTGCACGTGTATTAGATTAGCGTATATATATTTATTTCGACCGACATAAATTTATCTTTTTTTTTTTTTTGGTGTGAGACATAATTTTATCTTAAACTACATGATATCCGCGGAAAATATTTTATTTTTAAAAGTATACTGCCTCCGTTTCACAATATAAGTAGTTTTAGAGAAAAAATTTG
>OVAV01002537.1:0-11094 GCA_900406375.1 Iberis amara
ACCCATGGTTCTTCATCTCAGGAACCATCGGGTATTTTGGATAGAATCAAAACCAGAACCGAACGATTTTTTTCGGTTCTTCAGTTCCGTTTTTTTTTGTCCAGCCCTACATTTAACTAGAATAAGCCACGTGTACACAAATGTTTTAATCGTGAGCAGGAGAGAAAACGTACGGCTACTGTTGAAGACAACGTATCAGGAGACGCCACGTAAGATAATAAAAACATTTGAGGTTTGGTCAACTTTTAATTTGTCATTATCTACCGTCCGGTTAGAAACATGGCGTTTTATTAATGGATTTGAGGATGATTTTAATCTGATTATGTCACATTGTCACATTCTTTTGATAAAAATATTATTTGATAGTTGCGACTAACTCGTGTGATACGACTCCTTCTATGGCACATCTATTTCATCCACCACAAATATTTTATTTTTGTATGTAGATTATATCAAACGGTACCAATTTTTTCAGGGAGCAAGAACCGTTCTGGAATAGTTAAAAGCTATAAAAAAATAATGATAACATAAAATTAAATTAAATTAAAAATAAGAGTTTTAATGTTAGCAATTAGTAAAATTGATGAAATAGATATGAATACAAAATAATTTAATGATTATTGTTTTGGAATTTTTCAACCAAATTATAATTATGAAATAAATATTTTGTGGATTTTAATTTTGAGTTGAATTCATGTTTTTATATTTTTCAATTCCATAGTGTATTAATATAGAGTAGTGTTCAATTTTAGTAAATTTTAATCTACTTAAATGGTATAAATCCATTGACAAAAATGGTATAAAAGATAAAATATAAATCCATTTATATAATCTGTCATTTGTACAACAAAATCAACAATGCTAGATCTAAATCCAAGTTTTGTAATGAAAAATTTCCTAATTACATATAGTTAAATTTTGGCAACCAAACTATAACCAAATAAATCCAATTATTGTTCTTGATTTTAGTTTTAAGTTTTTTATATTTTGTCAACCAAACTATAATTAAAAAATAAAAAAATTGTGGATTTTAATTTTGAGTTGAATTCATGTTTTTTATATTTCTAAAATCCATAGTATTAATATAGAGTAGTGTTCATTTTAGTAAATTTTAATCTACTTAAATGGTATAAATTCATTGACAAAAAATGGTATAAAAATATAAAATATAAATCCATTAATTATTGTTCTTTACATAATCTGTCATTTGTACAATAAAATCAACAATGCTACATCTAAATCCAAGTTTTGTAATGCAAAATTTCCATATCGTTAAATTTAAAATACAAATCCATTAATTATTGTTCTTTATATATTATGTCATTTGTGCAAAAAAATCAACAATGCTAGATCTAAATCCAAGTTTTGTAATGCAAAATTTCCATATAATTAAATTTCGATGTGTAATAATATAGGAATATATTTTTTTAACTATTTGACTAATACTATTTATCTATGTAATAATAATAATTTTTGTAACATTTTAATACTTTTTTTTTAATTGCTAACTATTAAAACGGTATTATCACATAATACTGCCGCCGTGCATGGCTGTCACCTATCGCCTTACGCGTGACGTTGGTAAATAGACGATGACCACTAATTAAGTAATTAGCAAATAAATTACTCACCGTTTGATTTTTTTTATTTAATTAATAAACATAACGACGTCACGTCACTGTATTTTTCACGATTGATTTGACTCCACGCGTTTTATTGGTTTATAAAAAAAATTCATATCTGATTTCGAAGGATTTATTTACTAAAATTCACCGGCAAGCATTTGTGGTTTGGTGGTTCGAACAGTAATTAACTACGACGCGTTTCAGCTAGCTGGCTTATGTTACGAGAAGGAACCATTTTAAAAAGCCCAAATCATGGAAATAACGCCACGTGTTCGTTTATTTCTTTTACCTACAAGGCTTAGGCCACACCATTTAACTATGTTACCAAAAGCATTTTAATAGAATTTTCAATTTACAGGATCTCTAATTTTTAAATTTTAAATCTTGAAATTTTTAATGATATATGTAAATTTATTAGAAAATGTTAATAGATAAATAAAAAGTAGATATGTTTAGCTATTCTCTCTAGAAAGAGGGCGATATTCTGAGTAATATTCTCAGCTGGAATATTCTGTTACACCGACTTATTCTTCGTCTTCTCTTTGACGGCGAAGATAGTTTTCGTTCTCTGAGAGTCCAAACTTTCATCGGTAACAATGGAAGAGCAATTAGAGAAAGCGTTAAATACCTTATCAATAGAGGTTTACCAAAATCGACTATATTTTCTTCAGTTCAACGAATTCAAAATAGCATAATCGGAAGGCTGTTAAATCCTGATAAACAAAACATAACTCGCTGTGTAGAAAAACTTCCGGTGATTTGGAGATTATCAGGTAGGGTTAGGGGTATAGCTTTATCGAAGGCAACGTTTCAATTCATATTCAAATTTGAGGATGACCTTAACATGGTTCTCGATCATGGCCCTTGGTCCTTTGACGATTGGATGCTAACGATAGACAGATGGAATCCGAACCAACCTCCGGATTACTTATGTTATCTTACGACATGGGTACGTATGCGGAATATCCCCGTCGATGTATTTACTCCTGATACTATGAAATGGGTTGGCGATGCGATCGGAAAGGTTGAAGAAGTGGCGTTTAATAGCGAAGAGTCTCTTACTAAAGACTATGTTCGTGTTCTTTTACGCCTGGATGTGCGAAGACCAATATTCAAGGAGCGGGAAGTGGAATTACCATGCGGTAGAATAGTTAACTTTAAACTTGAGTATGAAAAGATCAAGAAAAGGTGTCAGATTTGCTTAAGACTAACACATGATGACTCCCACTGTCCTTTGAAATCACCTCAACACACAAGGCATGATGATAAAAAGGAAACGGATCATAAATCTGTTGAAGAAGAGACCTCCTTACGTTTTAGCACCAATACACTAGTCTCAAGGCTCACCTTTCCTCCTGGTTTTCCTCCTTTACCTAATCATCTAACAATGGAGGCTCGTAATGCATTGCTCCAGTATCTTGCTGTTGCGGATCCAAACGAGTATAAAGCTAGGTGTACTCGTCTACAATCAAAGTTCCAAGGTGACGAGCAATCAACAGAGACATACACTATTACATCGGATATAGATAAGGGTAAAGGGCTTGTCTTCGGTTTTCCCGGACAGCAACAAAACCTTCTATCTCGAGTTTTATCTAGTGGCTTAATTGTCACCCATGATGTAAATCAAAATCTATTCTCTCAAGGTTGCACTACAACACCACCTATCGATATTCCATATATGGGTAGTTCTTCGGTTATTAAGATGAACTCGAAGAAGGTCATCTTATCTGGAACTTCAGCCCAAGGGAAATCGAAACGGAACAGACCAAATAAGTGGATAAGAAAAGCAAGACAAGAAGCTCGGCTTATGGAAGGCTCAACTAAAGATGTGATGAACGAGTTAATCCCTTCGCCAAAGCATAATACTCTCAAGTCCGAAGTATCAGTAGACAAACGATCACCAAAAAAAAAGGATTGAGGACATTTCTATTCCTGATGAGTCCCCAACCAAAAAGGTTTCATCGATGATCTTATCGACTACCTCTACCTCAGCAAAGGCGGCAAGTGAGCAGGCGTTTTCGCTCACCCCGCCTAAACATATATGAGTATTATGAGCTGGAACTATCAGGATTTGGGGAATGACCCGACAGTTCGTCAAATTCGGAATATGCGCCGGGTGCACTTTCCGGATTTCTTGTTCCTCCAGGAAATAAAAAATACTCATATTGTGTTAGAGAATATACAGAAGGGTCTTGGTTATGATAAGCTAACAACGGTAGAACCGGTTGGCTTAAGTGGCGGTTTAGCTTTGTTGTGGAAGGATAGTTTCGAAGTTACCATATTGTTCAAAGACAGAAGATATATTGATACCAGCGTTAGATTCAGATCGCTGGAAATCTTTATAACCTTTGTCTACGGTGAACTGATTACAAGTTTAAGACATGAGTCTTGGGCGAGATTACGTCATATAGGAAGTATACGGAATCAACCTTGGCTGGTCATAGGTGATTTCAACGACTTGCTTGACAATTCAGAGAAACTAGGAGGTTCAGCTAGGCCGGACATATCGTTTTGGAATTTTAGAGAAACAATAAACACATGTAACCTAGCTGAAATCTCAAGTTCCAGGAATAGTTTCTCTTGGGCAGGATACCGAAATAATATCTTGATTCAATGCCGTTTAGACAAAAGTTTCGGGAATAATGAATGGTTTACACTTTTCCCGCGATGTCATGTGCAATATTTCAACCGTATCGAATCTGATCATAGACCGATTTTGTTGAAGTTTACATATGAGGCTCATTCATCTCGCGGTACTTTCAGATTCGATCGTCGTTGTTTAAATGCCACAGAAACATGCGATATAATACACTCTTGCTAGAGAGCTGGTGGCGGTAACAGATCTGTTTTCGAAAGAGTCGCTCAGTGTAGAAAAGGCTTGTCTAATTGGAGAAGAGATAACCCGCAAAACGCAGCCATACGCATTACTAAAATCAGACAAGATTTGGAACTTGAGTCTGCCAAGGAATTTCCTAATGCCAAAACGATGAACACTTTACGACAAGCCCTAAGCTCTGCATACGTTTCGGAGGAGCAATTTTGGAAACAGAAAAGTAGAGAAAGATGGTTGAAAGACAGTGATAGAAACTCAAGATTTTTTCATTCAAGCGTTAAAACCAAAGACAGAGAAATAGAATTCAAATGCTTTATGATGATATGGGAACAGAACGTTTTGAGGAAGGATCGAAAGGTGAAATCGCGGTAGTATTTCAAACATCTATTCTCTACAACAAATTCGTTGCGTAATACTGTTGTCTTGGAATCGTTCCAACCGAGAGTGACGTCTGCTATGAACAATCGATTAACGGCTAGAATCACCGAGGTTGAAGTTAAGAGAGCCGTTTTTGATATCGACCCAAATAAATCACCTAGTGCAGATGGTATGACTAGCTTGTTCTATCAACGTTTTTGGAATGAGGTAAAAGGTCAACTAATTCATGAGTTGGACTCTTTCTTTACCGCCAGTGTGTTTCCAGTAGAATGGAATTTCACTCAGATTGTGTTATTGCCAAAAGTCGCATCTCCAAAACGTATGACCGAGCTACGACCGATCAGTATTTGTTCCGTTCCATACAAGATTCTATCGAAGATCCTCTGCAACCGTTTGAGATGTATCTTACCTCAAATAGTATCCATTACGCATGGTGCTTTTGTGGCTAAGAGAAGCATAACGGACAATATCCTCTTAGCACATGAGATGATTCACGGTCTGAGCACAAATCCATTATGCCGAGAATCTTTCATGGCTATTAAGACGGATATGTCTAAAGCATATGATAGAGTTGAATGGCAGTTCTTGAAAGATATGTTGGTTGCTTTGGGTTTTGCTCAGAGATGGATTGATTGGGTTATGACATGTATTTCGACTGTCTCTTATTCAGTGATTCTTAATGGACAGGAACATGGGTATTTTAAACCTGAAAGGGGATTACGGCAAGGCGAACCTCAATCTCCTTTGCTATTTATTCTGTGTACAGAATTCCTTGTCCATGTCCTTAATCAGGCGGAATCTCAGAGGAAAATAACGGGTATGAAATTGGCTGAACAAGGTCCTTCAATCCATCATCTTTTTTTTGCAGACGATAGTCTCTTCATGTGTCAAGCAAACACCGATGAAAGTGACGCCATTATCGACTGTCTAAAAGTATATGGTGAAGCTTCTGGTCAAATGATTAACTTTCAGAAATCTTCAGTTATGTTTGGAGACAAATTATCTGAAGATACTAAGATCGTAATCAAAGAACGATTGGGTATAGTTAAAGAAGGAGGAGTTGGTTCATATTTGGGTCTACATGAATGTTTTAGCGGGTCCAAAGGAAATATCCTAGCATATATCACTGAGAAGCTCCAACATCGCTTACAAGGCTGGTATGCAAAACTTTTATCGCAAGGCGGTAAAGAGATTCTTCTGAAGTATATCGCTATGGCTTTACCAGTCTATGCTATGTCATGTTTCCAAATGCCTAAAACTTTGTTAAAAAAAGATCACAAGTGCCATGATGGAGTTCTGGTGGAACACAAAGAAAGATAAAAAGCCAATTTATTGGATCTCTTGAGATAAGTTATGTCGACCAAAAGCTGAAGGTGGTCTTGGTTTCAGAGATCTTGCCAAGTTCAATCAAAGCATGTTGGCTAAACAGGCTTGGAAACTGATTGATAAGCCAGGGAGTCTTTTAGCTCAGGTCTATAAAGCTAGATACTTTCCTCGAAGATCGTTCCTAGACGCAAGTATGGGTTCCCGTCCTTCCTATGCATGGCGTAGTATATTACACGGTCGTAATTTGCTTAGTTGTAGTTTGCTGCAGATCATCGGTAATGGTGAAAGCACATATGTTTGGACTGCCCCATGGTTACCTACACCAAAACCAAGGGCTCCTCTAAATGTATATGGCCGCATCAATGTGTTTTTAAAGGTATCGGATCTTATCTGTGCAAGCTCAGGTCATTGGAAATATGATGTAATTAGGCAACTGTTCTCACGAGAAGATGCAAAGCTTATCCTAAGCATAACTCCGGATATCTCACGGTCTTATCGTGATATTTGGTCTCTTACAAGAAACGGCCAGTATAATGCTAAGAGTGGTATTCGTTACTTGTTGATGAATCTGAAGATATTTCAAATCAAAGGCTTGTGAATCAACCATCGATTGATGAGCTAAAAAGGAGGATATGGGATGTGAAGACACTCCCAAAGATTCGGTTATTCATATGGAAGGCTTTAAGTGGTGCCTTAGCTGTTGCTCATGGTCTCAGAGCTAGGCAAATACCTGTTAATCCTCTTTGTTCGATGTGCAGGGAAGAGGAAGAAACTATTAATCACGCGATTTTCTCCTGTAAAAAGGCAAAATGTGTGTGGCAATTAGCAGATGTTGCTGATTCTGATTCGGAATTCCTCTCTCACTCAATCTTTGTGAACATTAACTACCTCCTATCTCTGTCCAAGAACAACTCGTTACCAGATCATAGAAGATACACATGGCCATGGTTACTGTGGTTAATATGGAAAGGTCGGAATGATTGCTTGTTCAATGGATCTGTTTTTGACGCTGCACAGGTAGTTAATCAAGGTCGTGCCGCAGCTGCATCGTGGTTTCAAGCTTCAATGAGTCCTCACTCTTCTTCTCCGGAACCCGATCATCTTCAACAACAACGAATACGTCGATGGATACCTCCCCCAACTGGCTGGCTCAAATGCAACATATCGACGTCCTAGCGTCCTAACTCTAAATTCATGGGCTCAGCATGGATTCTTCGTGATGAACATGGAGCAGTCATGTATCATGGCCGATGCGCACCAGATTCTCCCTCATCGTGGTTCAAAGTCGTGGTTCAAAGTGTCACTTCGGCATTGGAATGCATTACACTCTTCCAAAACCGGAGAATTATATTGGATATTGAAGTAAAGGATGTTGTTGATGCTCTCTCCAATCCTTGTGATTGGCCACGGTACCAATACTTGGTAGATAAGGTATGCTTGGTGTTAAGCTTATTCGATGAAGTCAAGCTCGTAAGTACCTCTCCCTCGGAAAACCGTTGTGCAAAAGCAATCTCGTCGAGTGTAATCAAAGATGGACGAATCCAATCTTACATTGCACAAGATGCCCCGACTTGGTTGGCCTCTTTAGTCTCTTCGGAAGCCTCCACTACTGCTTCCTGATTCCTTGTTTTCTTCTTGGTCTGTTTCTTTTTGTTTGTTTTTTTATTTTTGTAGTTGTGTTTCAGTAAGACCTTTGGAATGATCCTTTCAGTCGAAAAAAAAAGTAGAAATTATAAATATCATGCCATTCTCATTGTTACTTTTATAATTTTACTTTATAAATTTGAATTTTTTTTAGATTTATTTTTCCTCTCATATATGTAAGTTTTATATTGTGAAAACTAAATATTCATATTTTTAGTATTTTATAGGACTTTCAAATTTTATATCTGACTTTCCAATAACTTTTTTAATCTTGTAAAACCTTTTTGGATTTTTTTTTATTAAAATTCATTTGATTTGCAATAACTTTTTATCTTTTAAAACCTTTTTGGTGTTTATGTCAACAAACCAAAAGGTGTAAAAAAAAATCTATCAGAAACTTTATCAATAAAAAAAGAGTATTAAGAACATCGCCATCCCAATATAATAAAATTCCCTAGAATAAAACATTTGACAAAAAAAATATATACTTTTTAATTTTTTTTTCAACATATAATTCATATATTAATTCAACATCGAATACAATACAATTCATAATAAACATCAACAACATAATTAATTTTGACATAATTAATTATAATAATAAACGATGAAAAAAGTGAACTTTGACGATGCTTTCAAAAAGAGAGCCTTACTCGCTAACGAATTATTAAATCCGTTAATTTCCATCTTCAGAATCAATCCCAAATAGTTGAAATCGTCGTTTTTCTTGGCTATCATCTCTTAGATGAAACTCCATAATCTTACAAGAGTGTTGTTGATATTCGTCACATTCTTTTCCACATATTTGTTGCATCTTCTTAAATCTAATTTTCCCGGATCTCATATTCGCCGATCAAATAACCATTTTGGTTTGCGTTTTATAACCAATCCCTTGGCCAAAATAGTATTGAAAACCTTCCACATCGACATCATGAAAAGATCCAAAATCCTTCATGGAAATAGCATGTTTGGCGTTGTAGAAATCGAGAGATCGATCAAACACGACGAACAATAAACAAAACATCACCATTTTTTCATTGACGTGAATACTGGGAGACAATATTAAACTGAGAACTTGACAAAAGACATTCATCATCAACACAATAAGTATTGATTAACAAAAGAAATAAAATGAATAGTACACTCGACGTCGAAGCCGACGCCAAGCGGTGAAGAAATCAATAAAAGTTGTTTTTGAAAATCTCTTCTACAGTCGCTAGAGAGAAAAACGGTTAATACGAATCGTTGGTCTAATATACTTTTTAATTTATTCCTTACGAAATCACTTGATTTGGTTTTGCGCAGATGGACACTTTTTAGTTTTTAATGTGGTAAACCTCTCGTAATATGATGGGATTGTGTAAACATCTTAAGATATCTATTCAACGTCGAAGTAGAGATAAGTTTAAATAATTATCTAATCATATATTATTTATTAGGAAAGGAACATAAATTTAGTTAATAAAATGTATGGTTCTACTAAGATATTGCTTATTTATTGTTTGGGAACCAGCATATATTTTAAAATAAAAAACACTAAGACGTGTTTGGCTTTTTGTTGGAGTACGGTTTCATTTATAGATGTTTTCACGTTCATTTATTAAAACCAAAAATACATATGCATTGATGTTGACTTGCTTGGTCCAATTTCAATATGTATAGTATATACCAAATTATTAATAGCATATATACTACACATAACTAGGATATTACCTTTCTCGGTAGCTAGTTGCATGAATATAAGAAAGTTTGCTAAACCACATAATCCTTACATATAAATAGTTTTTATTAGCACTTTTGTATGTTGTGAAATATGGTTGTGTATTGCGAGAGTTTAAGAAATTAATTATTTTTATAGATATATTTTTTTAGTCACCGATTTTTAAAAAAATCAATAATTAGATGTGCTTATGTTGGAGCAATCTAAGAACAAGTGATCTATTAAGAAAGTTAGTTTCAATAGCATGCACGTGAGAATAAAACATGAAAAAGATCGCATGGTAATTTGTAAAGCTAACAAACAAATTTTTAAAACCTACCAAAATAGTACTCTCGGTCGTTGGATAGTTGTAAACTCATAGACCACAATAGAAAGCAAAACTCACAAACTAAGGTGGTAGGGATGTTACAATTTTTGTCCACATGTTTTTATTATATTTTATTTGAAAACGTAAGCAAAAAAATAGTATCACCATAAATAGTAATGGTAATTCACGTGAACCCTACAAATGTTTGTAATTTTGAATATCCTACTTGATTTAGTTATTTTACTAATTGATTTTGAGATATTATAAGAAATTTGGTGAACTCAGATCGATTTAGGCCGAGTCTGGCCAATTTAGCTTGATCTAGTATAGGTTAGGTGGGATGCAAATATTTACACAACAATCAGCAACACAAGCTCATGCACACTAGAACACGAGCCAGGTTCATTATCCCCCATGCACAAGTTAGCTTTCAATGTCTTTGACATAGTGATATTCTTTTCTTTTTTTTCCGATAAATTTTCATTGATATTGGATCAAAGATACAATATCATATACAAAATTGCATAATACAAATTATTACACAAGCAGTTATGTGCGCCATATGTTGAAGATAATAAATTTAAAAAGTAATGTTCTGTTCAAGAACGTCTTATACGCTAACAGATTTATATATCTTCTTTTCTTTGATACCATCTAACTCCAATGCAATTCATACACTTATACTATTGAGGTTGTTTTCTAACTGCATCAGTAAAATCCATTGCTTATGAAACTAGTTCTGAAAATTTGACAATATGATACTAATTATTCTGTATCAGAGTCTTCATAAATGTTGTAGACATTGAAATGATCCTAATATAATCCCGATTATTTTTAGCAATCTCTCAATCTTCGCCACTTACATCGTTTCTCCAATACTTTTTCCATGGCGGTTTCCAAATCCGAATTGGATTTCGAGAAGATTCAACGCCTACAGAAAATTTATCCAGAAGAAAAACACCATAATACAGTAGCATGGAAAAACGTCGACGAACTGAGATTCCATTGTCTTAATAGTAAAATCTCGAAAGAGACTCAAAACGCTGATAAGCGAAACCAATAAATTTTCCATGGAGAAGATAACTAATACCACGATTGGTAAAGTGGTGAAGAGGGGAATAGCTGAATGCAGCTGAAGCAGAAGCTGAGAGCGGAAGCTGAGAGATGGAGCTGAGAGCGGGAGCGGAGAGCAGAAGCTGAGAGCGGAAGCTGAAAATTTTTTTTATTTTCAAATATATGAAACTAAATTATTTTTCATAAA
>OVAV01002539.1:0-11092 GCA_900406375.1 Iberis amara
CCGGTTTATAGATATACCGGTTCACAGATTTAATTATTAAAGCAGCAACTTAACCAAGTAGACCAGGGATTTATAATCTCCTGTAGAAAAATAGTCAAACAAAAACTCATAAAAGGACCAAAATCGATTTAATCCATTTGTTTAAGTGCACCGGCTTGACACATTCTTCCATGTAGGATAATTAGGGTGGTTTTATAGCTATCAGAGTATAGAGATTGCCTAAGAGTAAGAAGTTGATGCATTCGTGACCTTCCTGATAGTAAGAGCCAACCATTCACAAAGATTTATTTGAAGTCTTTTTAATGTAAGCTTATACCTAGCCTTTGAGGCCCTCCTTCATCAATAAAATTAGGTAAAGGCTCTATTTGTCCAGTGTCAAGCAGATAATTAGTTCCTTCTCCATTTCTAATTGAGCTCCTCAAGAACTGTTTACCCAAAGGTCTTAGAGATATCATTGATTTTCATGGCTAGGAGTCTAGGATTTTTCATCTTACACCCCAGAAGCTCTTCTCTTTAAATCAATGTTCCCTAGAAAGGCAACCTCGAGTGAGTATTTACTTGTGAAGAGAAGCCATATCAGTCTTTGATATAGTGATAAATGTATATATTGCATCATTTATAGCATGTTTTCTTTTGTCTTTGACTCTCATTTAGGTTGTTTAGACTGTATTTATGTGCATTTAGTGCTAAAGTCTAGATTTTTTTTGTTTTAAGATCCTAGACTAAATTTGTATGCATTTGCATGGTCTTTCTATATTATGATTTTGTGTTTTTTAAGTACTTATGGAGGTCTGCCTTGGAGGTGCATCACTATAACAAAATAGCGAAGAACCGAAAAATGTATTCCATCGCAAATTCGTAAGTAACTGTGTTTATCGATGAATTTGTGATGGAATATACTTTTCAGATGTAGCTAGCCGATCGGTCTTTCATATAAGTCGCAAATCCGTCGGTAATCCATGGATTTGTTTTGTGGGTAATCTATCGCATATCCGTCGGTTTTATTCTGTCGATAATCCATCGGAATAAATTTGTCAGTAATAAATAGACGGATAAGCGAAGGTAGTTAGGACATAAAATGATAATATAAACTAACGGATTTCTGATGCATTATAATTTTAAAATTAAAATATTCATTAGTAGTTTTAATTTTAATTAATAGTTTTAGTTAAGTATTAATATAAATTTCAACGTTATAATTAAAAATTAAAAATTTAAATTGAAATTCATGTATAAAATTTAAATTTAAATAGTAAAATCCAATTTAAAAATTAAAAAAAAAACAAATCCTAAAATTAAATTAAAATCCAAAAAAAACATTAAGCCCTAAACAAATATAGAAACAACTAGGAAATCAATCTAGCTTTAAGCCCTAAACAAACTTGCATGCATATTCAACTTAATTCAACCCAAGACTATTTCAAACATTAGAATGAAAACTAAAAAATTTAATCTAGTCTTAATCCATAAACATACTTGCATACGAATTTCCTACATTTCAAATGAAAAACAATAGTTCATCAAGTAAACATGCTCATATTCAGTTAAACAATAGCTAAGCTTCTAAGCAATTTAAACATTCTAAGCACTGAAGGTAATAAAATCACAAAGCTTAGCAATAAATAGATTAAGGTTTAGAGATGACCATTAGCCATTATAATGAGATTCGGCCATTGGCCACTTGAGGTGGGTATGAGATGCTGACCGAGAGACCAAGCCGAGTGACTTGGCCGAGAGAATTGGTTGAGAGACCTAGCCGAGAGAAACCTGGCCGAGACAACTATTTTTGGCCAACCAAGGCTAATAACAAAGCCGAGAATTGACTCGGCTGAAACAGAACTTGGCCAAGAACTAGGCCGAAAACTAAGCCAAGACTTGACTTGTCCTAGACTAAAAAAGGCCACTATAGGCCGATACCTTTACTCGATTAGAGCAAAAATTGGTCGAGACCAACTTGGCCGAAACAAAAATTTAATGGTGTGGAGATCAATGTTATTTGGTTGAGACTTAAAACCAAAATGTCTAAGACACAAACTCAATGGTTTAGATATTTCATTTTATTTGAAAAAATATCTCATCCAAGGTTTCAATACGCAACACAACATATGGCAATGACCACATTTGTACAAAACAAGGATCCACTTGTATCATTAGTACATATTAGTCACTTTTACCCACTTTAGTCACCAAGTTTTTAGTTTTCCTTTGTTCATGAGAACATGAAATGAACCTAGATTATTGGTGGGCTTTAAAGACACAAACAAGAATGCATTCTCACAAGGATAGTTTATCTCTATGTTCATAAGAACAAGAGTAAGTGATGAAAGATCATTTGACACAAAACAGGAACTTAGAGGTTGGTTCAAAGGCCTCATTGAGAGGTTGGTTCAAAGGCCTCATTTAGACCGATCGAGAAACTCTTTTGGCAAAAATTTGCAAAAACTTCTTTAACATCTTAACAAGCTTTAAAAAAAGAAACCAACATTTAAGGCCTTTTGAAAAACCGATTACAAACATAACCAAAAAAGGAAGAACATGACTTAGAGTCCTAAGTTGGTTACTTCAAGAAAGATTTTGAGATTGTATCTCTTTCTCCTGTTTCTTCTTCCAACCATCCTCTTCCTTGTCACAAAGGAAAACAAACAAAAAAGAATCAAAGAAAGATGATTCAACAAGTTCTTCCACTTACACTCATAAGAGCAATGTTCCACTTGTAAACAAGTTTTGAATAAACTTGGTTCTTCTTTCTTTCATCATAAAACTATTTAAAACATATTTTGAGAAGGAAACAGAAGTTTTAAAACATTTTCTAACCGATTAAATCCTTTGAAAAACCGATTGGAATATAAAACTGAACCAAATGAAGTAGAAGACTGCAAAATTTAAAGGCTCGAGGAGCTTTTGCTCAAATACCATATTGGATTTCGAGTGTTAGAACATATAATGTTAGGAGATCGTAGAGATCGACCCAAATAAGGAAAAAAATATTCCAGAATATCAATAAATCACAAAGAGATATGTTAATATCTCAGATTGGCATATCTACCATTATGTAGAAATCACAAAGAAATATATATATGTCAATTTATTATCTACCATGATAAATTGATGAGAGCAAGAACACAGAAGTGTTCAGAAAGAATTATTATTATACTCTCATGAGAAATAACTTATGATATACAACTGTATTTATAAATGAATACTAAATCTAGTTTCCTAATTAAGATAAACATGAAGAAGTAATAATATATTTCTACATAATGGTAGATATCCCAATCTGAGATATTAACATATCTCTTTGTGATTTCTTGATCGTCTGGAATATTATTTTCCTTATTTGGGTTGATCTCTACGATGTCCTAACACTTTGATACCACTTGTGAAGATTATCACTTCTTGATCGAATAGGCTTTTATTTAAACTTAGCTTAGTAGTATTCAACTTAATTAACTAAATTGGACATGAATACTTAAAGAAAGTTAACACGAACATACCATGATTTGGTAAACCAATTGGGTGAACCTAAATCTGGGGAAGAACATACTTCCATGACCTTATTAGATTGAAAACTGAATTACAATGTTATACACTCTTACAATGTTCATGTTTCAGGTGGCTTAAAGTAAAAAAAAATGATCAGACCGTTAATTTGCATTTTTAACAACTGACTGCTTCCAAAAATATTCTCTGTCATAAGTTACAAATTGGTTTTGGTGTATATCTTGTTCTAAGATAATAATGTAGTGCAAAAGGTCTACTCTTTCTGTTTCATTGTATGTAATGTAGCACCAGCTAATTATCATTTTATTAAAAAAAAAAACAAAAAAGACCCCACAAAGTTTGGCGTACAATTTGATATTGGTATATATCTGGTTTAGCATCAAAGGTCTACGCTTATTGTATCACATTGTAAACAAAACTATAATTTAGTAATTATAAAATAATTAGAATTGGTAATGGCGTAGAGATGGTCTTGAAATAATAATAATTTATTACCAAATAATTAAATGCTTTGTGTTTCAAGGCGGATTTAGATGGACTTTTAATTTAATTGGATGAGAAACATAATTAGAGACCGAAAAGTGAATCAATGAACAGACTTTTGTTGAGCAAGCCTGAACACTCCTCATTTATCAATGGAGAATCTTCATCAAATGATGAGAATATCGTCGATATTACAATCAGTGGTGATGCTTTATCAACTAATGATCTTGAAGGTGTTCAATCGTGTGAACGTGTTTGGAATTGGGTTGAGCTTGTTATGACTTTGGTCCAGATTGTTGCAGCTATAACAGTTTTGGCACAAGCAAAAGGTAAACATCAAGAGACAACATGGATCATTGGTTATACATGTGGTTGTATAGCCACTCTTCCCATTCTATATTGGCGTTTTTGGCATTACCAAAACGTTACCTCAGAGATAAGGTATATAAGAATAGTGTTTCTTTTCATCTTACACCGAAAATCGATAATGGTTTTTGTTAAGATTATGATCTTCCAACTCAAAACCAAGGGCAATAAGTGTATTGGCTCATATACCTTATATATTAGTGTATATCCCTTTGAGTTTCCGATGTGGGATTTATTATCCGTAATACGCTCCCTCGAGATAATGAGTTTCGTTAACCATTAATCTCGGGTGATTTGGACAAGACTGACATGATCAATTTCAATCGGGTCGTGGATCGGATCGGACTCTGATACCATGTTAGAATCATGAGCTTCCAACTCAAAACCAATTGGCAATGAGTGGATTGGCTCATATTCCTTATATATGTGGAATATTTTATCTATGTCTCTTTGAATTTACGATGTGGAATATTTTATCGCTAATAGTTTAATTTTAATTGGTTTGCAGAATCAACGAGGTGGTGGACCTTCTGGAGATGATGCTTGAATATTTCTTTGTGGGTTGGTTTGTGTTGTTCATATGGGTCTTTTTTATTGGCAAATCATCATCTCTAGATCATACTACTCAACTCTTCTGGTGCGCATCGTACAAAAACTTAAACAATTATGCTATGTCACACAGATATCAGAATTCATCTTCATATTATTCACCATTGGTCACACTTGTGCAGGTTATGCATGGTTTTTCTTGCTTTCGGTTGCATAAGATATGTGCTTCCTAATCTAAAATGTTCAGCGATGTGTTTATGTTCGCCTGTAACTTTATCTATTAATGCCGTTTACAAAGTCATTAAGCTCATTGTTACGCTTATCCGTAGACACCTTGCGCCAATCATCTGATAAGAATGGTGGATCATATATGATGTTCATTTACTTTAATTACTTTCTTTTGGATGTCTTGGAGCATCTTATATGGGGTTCCGCCTAATTCATATATGAGCAATGAACAATTTCAATATATTGGATTCATACATGATTTTAAGTTTTATGTTGTTTCATACTCGAACAAATATTTATAGTTAATTCACACACAAATTAATAAAAATGTACTAATTTATACATTGACGTTGGCGGTGTTACTAAATTGTTAATGTCTTTTTAATCGGATATCAAATGTACTAATATGTTAGTTATTTCATATATCAACTACTTAAATACGTCGAATTCATACACAAACTAATAAAAAGTGTTAATTCATACGTTGATGTAATATAAACAAACTAATAAGAGATTAAAATTTTAAGGATCATAACATAAAAACTTAATAAATAAAAAGTTAGATATTGTTTTATATAATGTTTTTAACATATAAATTCATTTTATGTATTAAAAATAATGTTAATATCTCTAATTTATAAACTAAACATTAAAATTTTATTTCATTAAAGTATCATAATAATAGATATTTTCACGGTATCACAATATGAATATATATAATCGATTTAGCAAATAAGACAAATAAAACCATAACAAGAAGTAATTACATTATTTGTAAGGTTGGACCAAATGAATTTCTAGTCAATCAATGTTGAAATTATAATTTGGATAACGTAAATATATATTTTTACATAAGATGTATAATCACAAGTTCAATTCCATCTAACAAAAAATCCACATTCTATTACAAGATCTAAGCAAAACAAATAAGTAAAAATCAGGAGAAAATGCCAAAAAAAAGTTCTAGATATTTTTAACTTTGATCCAAAAAAACATTAAGCTCTCACATTTAGGCAAAAAAAGTCTTAAACTTATAAAGATCAACATAAATTCCCAATTTCTAAATTTAGCCATTCAAAATAATGTAAATTTTTACTAAACCATTTTATCCCCAAAAAGGTCAACATTTATATTCTATTATAGTTAATTTATGTTGGAAGAAAAACGAATTAGTCAATGAAAATACGAGTTTTAAATGACAACATTTTAAATTAAAAATTAAATTGCTCGTTTAGAATTCATGATTTTAAGAAAAAATGTGAAACTTCAAGGTCTTTTGGTATTTTTCTTCATTAACATTATTTATTTTACTCCTTTTTCTTTTTTTTATTTTCGGTATTTTAGTTTCCAGTTGAAAAAATGCGTAAAAGCTAAGATGATAATGAGACAAGCCACACAATGAAACCCTTTTAACTTACACATAAGTCATAATTGGTAAAGTGCTAAAAAGAGACATAGCTTAATGTAACTGAAGCAGAAAGCGGGAGCTTAGAGCATTTTTAAAAATATAAAACTAATTTATTTATTTATAAAATAAGTAAATACAATTATTAAATATTTTGAAATTTAATAAGAGTTTTAAAAAAAAAATCTATCTACGAGTTCTCCAAATCTGATTTGCAATGCTATTTCGAATACTTGTTATATATGCATCACTTGTAGACACATAATCTCTTCTTTGTGATTCTTCATCATCATCTGAGTCTGGGAAAACAAACACTCCATTTTCCATTACTCTTGGAAATCTATGTCGTTATTTCTTGATCTTCCAATGAAATTTATGTAATGCCATCACCGTTACAAAAATCTTGGATTGCGTTTGTAGATCATAACGTGTTGGAGTTATGATAATAGCAAATTTTCCCTTCCACATGCCAATAGTTCGCTCTATCACATAATGTAATGCAGAATGACACTTATTAAATATTTTATTTTCATTGATAGGTGGTTCTCCTCGCCATTGATGTTAATGATATTTGGTTCCACGATATGGAGCAAGATATTCTTTTCATTTAGGATATCATGAATCAACGAAAAAATATTTTTCGCGAGGTAGAGTTGCATTCGTCAATTTGTGCACAATATGTTAACATTTTTGAATCATGTGCTCTTCTTGACATCCCCACATATGGGTATATAAACTCCATACTAAAGTTACAAATCATAAGTATGTACATTGTAGGAAGTTGCTTCCGTAAGTTTCAAAACATCTCTTTTTTACCATCAAGAGTTCTGATGCAACCACAAAAGGAATGATAATATCTTCTATCATAAGAGAAATGGGACTTACTTGTTAAACATTTCTCCATGCTTTATAATTTCTTGAGACATACGAAAAATCACATCCAAAACTTCATGAAACTTTCTATTCACTATCTCTTGATTGCGTTGATAACGTGTTAAAATGGTTCGCTGAACTTCATCATATGCAACAGTGTCAAGAAAAATTGTAACATTCTCTTCTAATCCACATTCACGTGATTCTTGCAGTCCATATCATTTTTTAAACTATGACACATATGTATTATAGTTTTTAAAAATTACATTTTTTAATTTTTATAATTTTGTATTTTAATTAATTTTTGAATTTTAATTTTAGTTTTAAAATAAAAAATTTGTGCTTTTATTTTTAAATAATTATAATAATCTTTTAAATAATATTTTGTAAGAATAATATTTTATGAGTCACCAGCCTTAGTTAAGATTTCGTCAGTCATTTATTTGTAAAAAGTAATTTTGAAGTTTGACCAGCTAAAATTATTATTATTTTTATGTTAAAATACAAATGAAAAAATAAAAAATATAAATATAAATAAATAAAATTAAAAATTAAATATGCAATTTTCCCACCATTTATTATTCACTCGTGCCAAACCAATGGTATAATATCAGACATTTTTAGTAATGCTAAAGAAGACTTATCATGGGCCAGTTTCGGGCTTAAGCCAACTTAATATGACGTTGTTAGGCTTGGAGAATGACGTTCCCAAGCCATCAGATTCGAAAACAATCGAGAGAAGTCAAGCCGAAGCGTTAAAACCCTAAATCCCCGAAGAGGAATCGGAGATTTTCGATTCCGGTATCGCAAATGTCGTCTTCTACTCCGAGTAGCAGCGGTGGCGATTTGACTGAGAGAAGAGGCATTCCTGCCGCTAAATTCATCCAAGATGTGGAGACTTATCTCTCTCAGTCCGGCCTCGATACTAACTCTGCTCTCGCCTTCCATCAAGAGAGGTTTGTCTCACCCACTCTTTTAGATCTACGAATAAATCTTCTTAGCTTAACTCCAGATCTCTTGTGATAAACGATGAGCGAATTTATGATCAAGTATGCATGTATTTGGGCTTGTATCCGTCACTGAATTTCATTTCCGTGGTCTAGGCTTCAACAATATAAAGTTGTTGAGATGAAACTTCTTGCCCAGCAAAGAGATCTTCAGGTCTTCTTCTCCTTTCTAAATATATATAGACTAGAATCATTTTTCTTATAAGCTTTGTACAGTACAAATTATGAGTCGTTGATTACTGGAAGGGGATATTTATGTATGATGGTTTAAGTAATACATCTCAAACTATCCACTGTATGATATATTACAGTCTCAATTAATTGGCAGGCTAAAATCCCAGATATTCAGAAGTGCTTAGAGGTTGTTGCTACTTTGCAAGCAAGGAAGGGTGCTGGTGAGGTTCGTTCTTGTTCATTTTCTTAGAACCTGATAAGCCTTTTTGCCTTTGAAGATCAAGGTTGATTGGTTGTAAAAGCGATGCTCTTATAAGTGTGCTGCGAAATCAGCTTTCTTGTGCCTATGGGCCCTTTAATCACTATCTTTAAGTCTTGTTTGATTGTGGTAGTAGAACATGATTGATTTGTCATGGAACATAGTTCTAGCATCACTTGAAGAATCAACTAACAGATAGATTGTAGTAGGCACAATGTTTTCGTCCTCTTTTTATATAAAAGTTGTTTTAATGTACATACTTTTTGCTGATTCTTGTGTTAAATAATTTTAACAATGCAGTCGCTTTTAGCCGATTTTGAAGTGTCTGAAGGAATATATTCACGGGCCTGTATTGAAGACACAGACTCAGTGTGTTTATGGTTGGGAGCAAATGTCATGCTGGAATATTCTTGTGAAGAGGTCCAAAACTTTGGAGTCTGGATACATATTATCTTTAGATGTTTAACTTTATCTCAGACGGGACCATAGAATAAGTTCTTTTACTCTATTGTTCCAATAGGCTACTGCTCTACTGGAAAACAATCTGGAAAATGCTAAAGCCAGCCTGGAGGTTCTTGTAGCTGATTTACAGTTTTTGAGGGATCAAGTCACAGTCACTCAGGTACATTGATGCTTATAAATTTATAAGTAGGCTTGATTTTACTCTACGTAACTGTAAAATTTTAAACAACCCAAAAGTATAGTTTATCTTTATTTGACTAGCATTTATTTATGATGGACAGGTGACGATTGCACGTATTTATAACTGGGATGTTCATCAAAGGAGGGTTAAACAAGTTGCCCCAACTGCTATTGCTGCTGCAGACTCATGAATCACAGATCCAAATTATAGGTACGTGGGCTTGAAGGAGGTAACATGATTACTGCAACACCCTTTGCCCTATAACCAGTTTTTTTTTTTTTTTGTAAACTCATTGTGGAATTTTGTTTCTGCTACAAACCTATGAGTAGAATTGAACATTGGCACTGTTTGTATTCTGTTTTTCTAGACATGTTTGTCCAAATTTGAGATCACCTTATGTTTTCTTTTGCGACTGAATATGATGATCTTGATTAATGTTCTACTTCAGAGTGTTATTAATAAGAATATTTCTAGAAGTCAAAAAGATCAAAGAGAAGTTAGCAAAGGTCAAGTTATGTAATTTTCTCGGAAATTTATGTTCAATTTTGGTGACAAAGGTCATGGCGGCCAAAACATGGGAATGAGAATAAAGTGATCAAATCAAACCTTTTTTATTAGTGTACTAGTGGTTGTCCCGCCCTTCGGGCGGGTGGGCGGATTTTACATATGTAGTTATTTTATTTGGAAAAATTCACATGTGTTCTTATATAATTTTTTATTTTATAATGTGTTTTTTGTATTTTGAACTTTTAATATTGTTTTTTGTTAATTTATTTTGTTTTCTGTTTTTTTTTTTAAATTTCGAATTATTTTGAACTACTTTTTTTAATCAGATACATAATCTAGTTATTTTATATATTTTATGCCTATTTGCATAATTTGTTAATGTGAACTCTTTTAACGAATAATGTAGGCAACTATTTTATCTCATTTTTGTTTGTCTTTACACATCTTATCATTACTGTTTTTTCGAAATCTAATTTTTGTAGCTATTGGTAGGCGTGGAGGAAGATGTGCTCGTTAATCTAATGCTTTTTTAAAAAATAATATTTGGGTTAGTTTGTGAACAATCCTTATTTCATGTTTTTTTCATCTCTTATACTTTTAGCTCTCTAATTTTTTTTCTTGCATTCCGTTTGTTGAAGCCTTGAGGGCTCTTCGCAGTTTTATTGTTAGATCGTTTGATTAGTCTTATGCATCTTCAATTATCTTTCTCTTCTGGTGTGTTTTCACTTTGCAATTATTCCTCCACTGTTTAAATTATGGTTTGGTTTCATTTATATATTTTTGTCAATTTTCTCGCTATTTACATCTTGGATTTTGCATTGTTTTCGTGTTCTTATTTCATATTGGCATAAAATGGTGGTGAGTATGTTTTTATGTATTCTATAACTAATCTTTTTATAATATCTTTAATAATAAATCTAGAAGAAAATTTTAAATTTCTAAAATAGTAAACCAAATAAAATATTATCCATGTAATTAAGTACTTTCTTAAATCCTATTCTTAATTATAAAAATATTTTAATTAAAAATTAAAATATCTTTGACTCCTTGTTTTCTTCCATTTTTTCTCTACAATCATCACCGTCTCTATCTCGCCT
>OVAV01002542.1:0-11086 GCA_900406375.1 Iberis amara
CTTTAGAGGAGAGTAGAAACTCTCTAATTATATAATAGATTCGTCCGATATTTTGGGTTTTTAATAAGGTTAGCTTGGATTTTAGTTAGGTTGTTCGGATAAGTTCAATTTTTCACGTATATTTTGGATTTTTGGTTCCATTTCGAATCCTAATAAAAAAAGAAAAAACCAACCCGAACCCGAATAGATCCAAACCGAACCTGAACCGAATTTTTAAATAACCCGAACGGTTCCTATATTCCCCTAACCGAATAACCNAACGGTTCCTATATTCCCCTAACCGAATAACCTGAAATTCAAAATAACCGAACCGAACCTGAACCGAAAACCGAAAACCGAAAACCCACCTTACGAAATTGAAAAAAAGGTAAAATTAAAGACGTTAATATATTAATTTTGTAAATTCATACTTATAATCTTTGCTTAAATATGAGTACGTGGGCCTACACGTCATATATTTGCTAAGCCCAAAGACTTTTTTCATCCTTTTCAATTTCAAAACCAAAATCCACAGACGAACAAACAGGCCTTTGCATTTTCCGGCAAGACGGCGTCTCAACGGACGAGTTAACCACTTGTCATCATCTTTCCGGTAGAGACTTTCCTTCGACTTCTCCGAGTTCCCGATTTGCCAATATTTAATCTCTCAGTTGCCTAAGGATCTGATTTCGTTGATGGTTATATAACTATTTGGTTTCTCGATTGTTAACTTAAAATCTATCTGTACAGAAACGAAGTCCTATGGAAAATTTGGTGCTTTGTATTCATATTCTGCTTCAGGGATACATTTGAAAAACTAGAATGCCCTGATTTGCTTAAAATAACTGAATTCGCTACAGCTGTGTAGATGGTGCTCAAGAGATTGAAAATTTGGGGTTTTTTCTGATTTAGAATATGCACATTAGGCTTAATCAATAATCACCAATTTTATCAGTTTGAGAAGAGTTCATTGGTGTGTCAATTGATTATTGGGAGTAAATTTAGACTATAGCAGCTGAAATTCTGGAGTCAGTGTGTTGCTCTCTTACTGTGGTTTTATAGAAGTGTAAATGTAGCTATTGTTGCTAGCATGATCAATCTATTGAAACGCTTTTAAACAGCTGGAACTGGTATTAAAAACAAATAAAAAACTATTTCAGTTTCTTGCAAATAATCTATATTCAGTGCCAGTCAGAATGTAATTCGTTTCTCTCCCTTGCATCAGGATATCTTGGTGTTCACCGATTTATTAACATCGGTTTATAAGATAAAGAGTTTGGTTTCTGAGTCGATTCTACCAATATGGGACACGGTAATTGAATCTGTCTTGCTGATTTTTAGTGGTTTTTCTAACTATCTGGAAGATATAGAAACGCTAATACTCTGAGAAATTATTATGTTAGGTGAAAGAGGACGAGCTCACAAGAAGGTGAAGTATGGTGGGAAGGTTCGTGCTTCGTGAACTTTTTTTTTGTTTCATGCTCTTTGATGTTAGCTACTTGAATTTACTGTTTTTTTTTTTATTCTTGGAAAAACTTCAGGATGATCAGAAGATGAAGAGCATCCAAAACGAAGACTTCGACTTTGGTGATGATGTTGATGAGGATTCTCGTGATGGTAATTGACTACTCATAGTTTTTTCCTATGTTGTAGGTTGGTTTTATGCTTCTGTGTATGTGTATCTGCATGTGCATGATTACATAGATCATTTGGAACACTATGAATAGAAATTATAATGGTTTCAAGGTGAAGGAGATGAGAAGAAGAGGGATTTTACCAAATTGGAGTTGAAGCCAGATCATGGAAATAGGCCTTTGTGGGCATGTGCTGATGGAAGGATTTTCTTGGAGACATTTTCTCCTCTCTACAAACAAGCTTATGATTTTCTTATTGCCATAGCTGAACCCGTTTGCAGGTGCTCATATATTTTCTCGAAAATTTTTGATAGTACTATGGTCTATAGTGTAAAAGTTTCTTTGTTTATGTGTTGTGGTTATATCCCTTTTTTGTATTGCTTCAGGCCCGAGTCAATGCATGAGTATAATTTAACCCCTCACTCATTGTATGCTGCTGTTTCTGTTGGCCTTGAGACAGAAACTATCATTTCTGTTTTGAATAAACTGTCTAAGACTAAGCTACCCAAGGAGATGATTGATTTCATCCATGCTTCTACTGCCAATTATGGGAAAGTGAAGCTTGTATTGAAGAAAAACCGGTACTTCATTGAATCCCCATTTGCGGATGTAAGTTCGCGATGCCTATCCTCTTTCTCTAGTCTTGTATATTTGGATATCAGTCCCATTCACTCATTGATTTTGCTCATTTGTAAAATATAAACAATCCCAGGTGTTGAAAAGACTTCTGAGTGATGATGTTATAAACCGAGCTAGATTTTCTTCTGAGGTATGTTGAAATCGTCCTTTTAATACATATTAGTTTCCTGTTGTGTTTTCTTGAGTCTACCGTGGAATGGATGCATACCACGACCTGTTTCTCAGTTTACTACCTTTTTTGTCACCTATGTGTCATAAATCTTTAGCCCGCCCAAGTTTCTCAGGTTATTGGTTTAAACCCTCAAGCTCTTTGCAACTATAGACTTCATTATACTTCTTTGCGAACCCCCTGATTCATTGAGTGCAGAAACTTGATTTATCTTATACCGATGTGTTTTCGACAGTATGCCAAACCAACTACTAACTTAGATTAACGTTTTTGCTAGCCATATCATGGCAGTGATGGATTCAGGATCAGCAAAACTAGTGGTGAACTTGAAGCCGGGCCCGGGGAGCTGTTGAATGAAGCAGAATTGGCAGCAGCAGCAGAAGAGAAAGAAACTCACTCATTTGAGATAGACCCCTCACAGGTAATTCTCCCCAAATCGTCTAAAATGCTTGTTGGAAAGTAATAGTGTAAATGAAATTTTGGTTAATGTTCTATGATAGTTTATTCTAAGTCATAATATCATGTTCCTGTGCTCTTGGTCGGCAGGTGGAAAATGTGAAGCAGCGTTGCCTGCCAAATGCCTTGAATTACCCCATGCTAGAGGAATATGACTTCAGGAACGACAATGTGAGAGATAATATTACATCTTCAGGCTTACCAGATGGTATGAGTGCATTTTCAGGTTTATTAATAATTTGGTTTGGTCCGTCAGGTCAATCCTGATCTTGACATGGAACTGAAACCCCATGCACAACCAAGGCCATACCAGGAAAAAAGTCTGAGCAAAATGTTTGGGAACGGTATAACTGCCTCTTTTCACAATTCTTCATCTTAGTTCATTGTCCTCGAAGATAAATATCTTGGTCATTTCTCTTGTAACTGATCAAACCTTGATTCTATAGGAAGAGCAAGATCTGGAATAATCGTGTTGCCTTGTGGTGCTGGTAAATCTCTAGTTGGTGTATCTGCAGCGGCTCGTATAAAAAAGAGTTGCCTTTGTTTGGCAACCAATGCAGTCTCGGTGGATCAGTGGGCTTTCCAATTCAAGTTGTGGTCTACTATAAGAGATGAGCAGATATGTCGTTTCACTTCTGATAGTAAAGAAAGATTCCGTGGAAATGCTGGTGTTGTTGTAACAACCTATAATATGGTTGCCTTTGGTGGTAAACGATCTGAGGAATCAGAGAAGATTATAGAAGAAATGAGAAACAGAGAGTGGGGTTTGCTGCTCATGGACGAAGTACATGTGGTTCCAGCACATATGTTTAGGAAAGTCATCAGTATCACAAAATCTCACTGCAAGCTTGGACTTACAGCCACTCTTGTGAGAGAAGATGAAAGGATTACAGATTTGAATTTCCTGATTGGCCCGAAACTATATGAAGCCAATTGGCTAGATTTAGTTAAAGGAGGGTTTATTGCAAATGTCCAGTGTGCTGAGGTATGGTGTCCTATGACCAAGGAGTTTTTTGCAGAGTATCTCAAGAAAGAGAACTCTAAGAAAAAACAGGCACTTTATGTGATGAACCCTAACAAGTTCAGAGCATGTGAGTTTCTGATACGTTTCCATGAACAACAACGTGGGGACAAAATCATTGTATTTGCAGACAATCTTTTTGCACTTACAGAGTATGCAATGAAGCTTCGGAAACCTATGATTTATGGTGCAACCAGCCATATCGAGCGAACCAAAATACTGGAAGCGTTTAAAACTAGTAAAGACGTGAACACTGTGTTCTTGTCAAAGGTTGGTGATAACTCCATAGATATCCCTGAAGCTAATGTGATTATCCAGATTTCATCTCATGCTGGTTCTAGACGTCAAGAGGCTCAGCGTTTGGGTCGTATTCTTAGGGCTAAAGGTAAACTTGAAGATAGAATGGCAGGTGGAAAAGAAGAGTACAATGCATTCTTCTACTCACTTGTTTCTACAGATACACAAGAAATGTATTATTCAACGAAAAGACAACAGTTCTTGATAGACCAAGGTTATAGCTTCAAGGTTATAACAAGTCTACCTCCTCCTGATGCTGGTTCAAGTTTAAATTACAACAGTCAAGAAGAACAGTTGTCTCTTCTTGCAAAGGTTTTGAATGCTGGAGATGATCTGGTTGGTTTGGAGCAACTTGAAGAAGATACAGATGGAATGGCTCTGCAAAAGGCGAGACGAAGTATGGGATCGATGAGTGCAATGTCAGGTGCTAAAGGAATGGTCTACATGGAATACAACTCTGCTGGACGTCACAAACAACAACTTAAGAAACCTAAAGACCCTACCAAACGACATCATCTCTTCAAAAAACGTTACTAACACAAGACTAAATAAATGGTTTCTTTATTCCCAAGGCTACTCGTAGACTTCTTTAACCAGTAGTTTCTCTCTGCTCTATTATACTAACTATATAATGTATTTGCACTTTTCCCTTTTACTATTTTATATACTACTGTAGTACCAACAGAAAAACATATGCTTTTATATCTAACCAGATTCAATTGCATTCTTCTTTTTTTTTTTTTTTTAACACACAACTTTCATTCATGTACTCAAGTTTGCTACAATATAGTCCTCATTTAAGAATTGAGCAATGTATAAAGGTACATAATAATGAAAAACAAAGGAAACAGAATTGGACACTTGATTCTTTGCCAAGGCATGAGCCACTTGGTTTGAGTTTCGTGAAGTCCATTGGAGTTTGATGGCTTCAAATTTGTGCTTCCAATACTTGAAATCTTGCTTCCAATTATCTAACTGAATGTGTAATTCATCATTGTTGAAAATCTTTATCAAATGTTGATTATCACCTTCAAAGATTACTTGCTTGTAACCCCGAATCCATGATTGTTGCATCGCTTGGATTAGTGCTTGAGCTTCAGCCTCAATAGGGGAGGATACTGTATGACCTGTAATTTGACCAGAGCCACAGTAAGTTCCATTTGAATTGCGAAATATCCAGCCTGAGTGTGCTTGCGATGTTGTGTTTGAGAAAGCTGCATCAAAATTGCATTTTAGCCATGGTGCATCTGGTTTTTTCCAACATGAGTAATTGCATAAGTTTCTTCTTCGGGTTGGTACAGGGTGAATCTGTAACCATTCCTCCATCTCTGAAATAGCTAGTTGGAAGATACTTATTGCTGAGGTGTGCTTTCTCTGGTAAATCAAATTGTTTCGACTTTTCCAGATGTGCCATAAGATCCAGAAAGGTAACAGTCCACTTCCAGGAGCATTTGTTTGGTGTTGCTGGTAATCAAGAAGTCTCTGAATGTACATGGACAAGGGTTCATTGTGGTCCAGGTGATCAAAATTCGGGATTGCTAAAATATCCCATAAGCTTGATATCCTTGAACATGTAAAGAACATATGTTCTAGACTTTCAGATTCATTGCAATGTGCACAAGAATCAGTGTTTTGAAGATGTCGCCTCTTTAATTCTTTTCTTGTTGCAAGAATATTGGAAATTGCTCTCCATAGAAAGTATTTAATCTTAGGTACCAGATGCAATTTCCATATTTTGTTCTTTATGGCAATGACTTCAGCAGTTTGAGGGTATACAACTTGTTCAGGGTAGTGAGTGCCAACCCAGTATCCTGATTTTACGTTATAGTGCCCATGTTGATTAAATGCCCAGACACTTCGATCCCTGATATTGAGTTGAGGTAGTTTGATTTGTAACACAAGAGCAATGTCTTCCTCATGAATAAATGCTTCAATTTTTGTTTCGTCCCAGTAGTTTGCATTAGTGATCAAATCTCTGACCTTTAATAATGGAGAACAGTTAATATTTCTTGGTCTTGGGGGCCTTGGCGGTAAAACTGGAAGCCAATTGTCTTGCCAAACATTCACATTCTCTCCATTCCCAATGATGTTGCTCATTCCTAATTTCAGCAATTCTCTTCCATGAAGCAATGACTTCCATCCAAAGGACGGTTGTGTGCCTTCATTAGCATTCAAAACATCTTTAGAGTGAAAATATCTACCTTTAAAGATTCGAGCCAATAAGCTATTCGGATACTGTTTTATCCTCCATATTTGTTTAGCAAGTAATGCTTTGTTGAAGATCTCAATGTCTTTAAAACCCAATCCTCCTTCAGCTTTAGGTATTGAAACATGTTTCCAAGCTAGCCAATGTAATGTTCTTGTGTCCATATCACCTTTAGACCACCAGAACTTAGCAATTATCCTTTCAATATCATCACAGATCCCTTTAGGCAATTGGAAGCAACTCATAGAATAAAGTGGCATAGCTAAGGCAATGGATTTTAGTAGTATTTCACGCCCAATTGGAGACAAGAACCGTTTGGTCCAGCCGACTGTTCTCTGATGAATTTTATCAATAATAAACTGAAACAAGTCACTTTTCTTAGCACCAAACATCTCTGGTAGTCCTAGGTACTTATATATAAATGTGACTGGTCGGACTTAGTGAATGATTGGTGGAGTGTTTAATTTATTTTTTAAGAAAAAAATATTAATTATACTCAATCAAAAATTATTCTGCATAATATAAATGGTATATAACTTTAAATTTTTGTATAGAAAAACAAAAACATCAATTAATTTTTATCAAAAATATTTTTTCTAAAAACATCAATTATATTAGTTATATTGATACGAAAGGAGTAATTGCTAAATAATTTAGTATGTCTGTACTATAATTGTAGTTTTATTTAGTTGTGGAAAAAATAACAGCTTGTAAAAAAATCTACAATAAAAATAATTAAATAACAAAAGTAAAAATTAAAAATTGTAATTTTTATTTTAAGATCGTAGAAAAATATGAAATCTACAAAATAAAAATAAAGACTATTATATTTAGTCCATTGTAAAAGTAAACAACAATCCTTTCGTAGGAATTGGGTTTAGTAAGGACCCAGATCCTGGCCCATGCGGTCTGAAACAAGCTTATTCTTAGCTTTAAAGAACATTATACTCTGCATTGTACTTTGGTATAACCTCTGTTGTGGCAACATGCGGTCTGAAACGTGGAAAGATCGGACGGTAGAGGTTTAACTAAGTTCTGAAAATCGGACATGTACCATTGATGTGGACGTTGATGAGGTACAATACAAAATGAAAACGCGTCTCTGTTGTACACGGGACTCAAGAAAGCGACGTGTCGAATGAGTTTACATGTTCCTAAACTTTAAACACTGAGTGATTTAAAATTACGAGTCCAGAGTAATTTAATTTTCTGACAATTCGTTTCGTGTTTGCCAACTAATTTATTTGTACTTAGTAGTAATTGTTATAGAAATTCTTCTTAATTTGTTGAACGTTAATATTAAGACTATAAATTTTTATGTACCAAATTTGTAACACCTATCATTTATTTTTTATATGTAAACTCTCTGTCTATATATTAAAATACTATGAATTTTGGCACCACACGAGAATATAAATTTCATGGAATTATTTAAAATAAATGAACTATAGAAATTTTGTAATCTACTTTTATATTTTGATTGATTTTAAAATTTTATTTGTTCTATAATTCATTATTTTTATTTTCACATAAATTCATAATTTAACTAAAAAAATTAAACGATATAAAATATAGAAAATATTTATTAAATCAAATAGGACATAACATAAACTCTACGAATATGTAATCACATATATTAGAAAAAAATGAGTACAGTGAATGATTTATAGACATGTGTAGATAAAAATATGGATTGTTGTCAAAATAGTTTAAAATTATATATTTAATGTAATATATAAAAGTCGAGTCAATTAGTTTGGATTATCCATGCCTACAAATGTTTCATCTAGCTTTTTAAGAAATATTATATTTATGGTTTAAACCCTGGGTTCTGTTTAATTAGTTTATTGTCAACTTGTGATGATAAAATGATAATATCCAAATTAGTAATATTAAGCTACACAATAAATCGGAAGTAAGATCTAGTCGAATTCTTGCATCAATTAACTGTAGTGAATATACGATTGCGACACTATTTGTTTGTTATATTGATGGTTTGTGGAAATTAGAGACAATAATAAGTGGCATAAGTTGGGTCTTACAACTCTAAGATAGGATCACATATGTATTTGGTATGAAAAATTTTATTTGTAAATTAAGAAGAGTTGGAGGCCGAAGTTCTTAATCTCTCTCTAAGGTGAGTGATATTGTCGAATAACTCATTCACCATGATTTTTAATAGGTATAATGCGTGACACCATCTTCGTTTGGCAAAGAGAAAATGATTTCGCAATTCCACACTAAAAAAAAATCGATCCGTGACCTGGACCAACAGGGCGATCCCTCCTCAAATGTGGTAAGTATTAGACCACGACCACTTGTTTAACATATGAAAAGTTATTATCGAGGTTTATTCTCCACCCATGCAGAAATTTGTAATCTTATATGGCTTTGTCAACATTAAAATCCAAGGATCGGTATTGCTCTTTCTTTGTTACAAACTCCGTAGAACTGGTGTAGATTGTCTCACCGTTTACTGATTGACCTATTTTTGCGACAGAGTTAAAAGAACTAGCATTCCTAAAACGTCATTATCCAGGATTTACGCTAATGCAACGATCTATGATGCAGAATTCTAAAACAGATTTTTAGCTAGATTGACAAAAAAAAATATACGTTTTTTAATATTTTTTATCTTTATTAGTGTATGAATTCAAGTAATGCTTTTGCATAGTCCAATAAGAAAATATGTTTGGTGGAAAAAAAAGCTACACAATAAATCTCAAAAATGATGGGCATATATGAGAAGAAAGAGATCGGCCAAAGCTATAAATGCTAAACATTAAAAGAAAACAAAGAAAGTCTACGATGAAGATTGACAAATGGGGCGTACAGATTCTCTTGTCTATCTCCTCTTTAATACTATTGCCATGAAGTAAATGCAATACAGCCAAAACGAGAGAGAGAGAGAGCGACAAGTTTACAAAAGCTTTGCAAATGAAATGGACAAAGAGACAAAGTTTCGAAATGTCTCTTAAAATCGAATGTAGTTTATAAGCTTTGCATTTCCGTCCACCGTCATTTCATCCTTTACAAGACACATTTTAGTAAAGAAATTACAAATCAACTCTCCTACGTCTTTACGTTTTCATTTTTTATTTTATTTTACATTAAAATCATGAATTTAGGTTTTCTTTTAATTTTCAGATTTCTATGTTTTTTCACTTTCAGCACTTGACACCATTTTATTTTCTCATATTTTAGAAAATTACAAAAAAAAAATAATAAGTCAAAACTCTCATTTCTAAGAGTTATCTCCAATGTTAAGAACCCCTAATGGATTCTTAAGACTATTTTAGTTATAAATTCTGAAATTTTTTTAAGTTAAGAACTTTAAAGTTTTAAAGATTAATTAGAATTATACGGTTCCAATGGTAAAATAAAAATATTAATTTTAAAATGATAATATTTGAAGTAAATTTTAGTTTATCTTAATTTTTAAACATTTCATATTGTGAGATTCTCAAAAATACCATAAAAAGTTATATTCTAAAAATACCATACATTCTTAATTTTTTTTCAAAAATACCACAAATTTGAAATAGCTTTAATATTTTAAATTTAAACTCTAAGCCCTCCAAAGCCAAACCTTACCCCCTCCCCTTCAAAACTAAACCCTAAACTTTATTTAGTGAACCCAAACCCAAAATTTAAATTCTAAACCCTTAAAATTCACTTTTTATGTTTGTGGTATTTTTTAGAAAAAAAAATTAATGGTATATTTGAAACTTTTGGGAGTGTGTAGTATTTTTGAAATTTGAACTTCTTTTGTGGTATTTCATGGAATTCCTCTTTTATATTTGATAAAACTTACAAATTATTACATTTCATAAAATTTTAAACAAACATGACATACAAGCATATTAAAAATAGAAATACAAATCATAAACATGACAAAATCATTAGTTGTAATCTTGATTTGTGCCAAATATTTACCATATATTCTCAACCAAATCAGCTTTCAATCGTTGACATATTGTCTTATCACGAACTCGATTTCGAATGTTCATCATAGTGTCGAGATTTGAAGGCATATATGTAGAATATGTAAAATCTATTTATGAAGTTATGTTTGATTCTGCTTGTGCGAGTTATGATACATCAAACTGAGTTTTCCCATCTCGTTCGTCTTCTACTAGCATATTGTGCAGTATGATACACATTCTCACTATCTTTCCAATTTTTACCTTATCCCAAAAAGAAGTTGGGTTTTTTATTATGGAAAATCGAGCTTGCAAGACTCTAAAATCAAACTTGACATCTTTATGTACAACTTCTTGATTTGTAGCAAATAAGGATGCATTCGGACCTTGTAGAATTAGAATAGGTTGGATAAAAATAGTCCATTATGGATAAATACAATCTGTAAGATAGTAAGCCAAGTGATACTTGTGTCTGTTGACAATAGTGCTGGGCGTTCAGATATCTGAACCCGATCGGGTTCAGATTTTCGGATTTTCGGATTTTCAACTATAGAATCCATTCGGGTATTTTAGGACTTCGGTTCGGATTCGGTTCGGTTATCCTTGGGTTCAGTTCGGGTTCAGGTTCGGATTTTCGGGTATTTCGGATTTCTAGTTCGGTTTCAGATTTTTGGATTAAAATCGGATATAAAGATCCAAAATTATCCCAAATATCCTAAACAAAAAAATCACTATCCGAAATGCAAAAATCCAAAATATCTG